>JARKIB010000690.1:0-40040 GCA_029378385.1 Mycena metata
GAGCGATCTGTCTGTGCTGGAATGCCTGACGCTGATATCGATGTCTTACAGCGGACGTGAGGGCCATCATCTCCAAAGGATGGTCGGCTCGCATGAGCAGTGCTAGTGACAAGGACCCTGAAGTCGTAATCCCGCCCGAATGCTACCAGCTGGACAAGGTTCCGCACGACTGGCTGTTCCCTCAGATCGACGCCGCCGTGCATCATGGTGGTGCGGGGACAACTGGCGCCAGCTTGCGCGCTGGTATCCCGACTTTGATCAAGCCCTGGTTTGGAGACCAGTTCTTCTGGGCAAGGTGTGTTTTACTCCTCGTCCCCGCATTGACTTGCCTTACCCGTTTTATCCGCTCAGTCGTGTACATAAGCTTGGTGTACGTCGTTTGCGAAGCACCGTGGCTGATTTTGCGTCTATCCTTCTTCCAGGCCGGATTGAGAGTTCCTAGTTTGCATGCCCGCGACTTCTCAGAGGCTCTTATCCACGCCACAACTAGTCGGCACGTTGTTTACCTTTCCTCCCCGGCGTCGCGATGCTAACGTACCTAGTGTCATGAAGGAAAAGGCTGCCGCTGTCGGTGAAAAGATCAGAGCCGTATGTAAATCTCTTGAACGTTTGAAACAGTTCGCTCACCACCTTTGTCTTTGCAGGAGAACGGCGTGCACAATGCGATTTACACGATCTACACGTACTTGGACCATGCCTCGTCTTACATCGAGAAGATTCGACAGTCGCACTAGATAGGTCCTCCTTCGGTCACATACGCCCCGCATTCTACGATCGTATAATCTTGTAGATGTTGTAGTCAGTGATAGTTTACTCTTGTAATGCCTAATAAAGAAGTTTGCGCTCACGCTCTGTGATTCTTCCTCTTGATTTTTACGTACATCCCGACGCGTCGCGTCTGGGAACGAACGGCCCAGGTTCACAACCCCTTGCATATCCCTTTCATGCTTCTTGCTCACCAGTCCTCATAGCTGCGCGTCGTCATCAACGACATTCATGAGCGCGAGACTCTCCCTGCCAAGTACGATGCAGACGAGGAACCACGACCGGAGCTCCTTCGCGGGTGGATTATCGGCGACCTCCAGCGCGAGATAATCACAGAGTGGCTTGTTCAAAACGACCCCAAGCATGTATGCCGAGACGCGACCACCAGCATACCTCACGCTCGAAGCACCGCCATTTTGTGCGGTCGTTCAACATTACGCCAAGCAGTTCGAAATCGAGGGAGGCGTACGAGTTGTACATACAGTAGGGAAGAACGGCGAGGACGAGTGGCAGACGATGTTCTACTGCGACACCAACGAAGTGGACCTGCGAAGCGTTACAGGAAGGAGGAGTGGCAGCCGCCTCTCGCGCTGCCTTGCGGCTCACCGCGGAGCCAGGTGGTATCTCGCGGCGGTCTTGTAACATCTTTCCGCGCTCGTATCGTAGTACCTCCGAGTCATCACGCATCTAATCCTCTGTATAATATATATTTCACGAAGCAAAATTATAGTTTGGCTTTAACAACCAAGCCGCTCAAATTTGAGATAACGTCCTCGACACCCTTCTCTAGCGTGCGCACCAGGTCTTCGCACGTCGGGATATCAGTTATTAAGCCCTGGGAAATCTTGAAGAGCGTCAAGGAACTGCGAAAATCGAACAAGAAAATGAAACTTACGCCGGCGCTCCAAATCCCATAATCAGCGTCCCCAGTCTCATACACCATACGGCCCCGTTGCCCGCTCACAAGGTCGCGAACGTCCTCGAACTTGGCGCCGCCGCGGCGCTCGATCGCCACGACTTCCATCGAGACCTTGTTCTTAAACACGCGCGCGGTGTTGTGTAGAGTGCGGAAGATATGAACTGTGTCTTGTTCTGAGGACGCGACAATTTTTTCTTTGATGTTTTGATGGATTGGGCTGGCGTTGGTAAGTAAATGGGAGAAAAAGAGAGAGGAAAGGGTTTGTACGTACCTTTCGACGGTGCACATAAATCTCGTTCCTGTCGGGGATAAGTAATGCTTCAAGGGAAGGCTTTGACCAGCGTACCCATGTTAACACCCTGGATAATTAATTAGAGAAGAGCTGGACGGAGGAGTTAGAGACATACCGCAGCACCAAGGGCTAAAGCAGCGGCAAAGCCTTGTGCATATCACTTAGAGAGGTGGAACCCAAACAGAAATTGAAATATAGATACCGCGTGCGTCTGCTATTCCACCAGAAGCAAGATATGGTACCTTGAGCTCCTTTGCGGCGCGTGCAAGCTAGATATTTTATCAGGATTATTCCTAGGCCGGACGAATCAACGCATACCAATACGAGGCCACCAATATCTTCCTCTCCGGGATGTCCAGCACCTGGAGCGCCCAGACTTGTTTAAACGGGAAACAAAAGCTGGAAAACAAAGAGCCCACATTCGAATCCGTCAATGCTCAGCACATCTACCCCAAGCTTGACCGCGCTCTTCGCGTGCCGAATTGTCGTGCATTTGTGTATAACGATGCATCCGTTGGACTTGAAATACTTGATGAGGTCGCCCGCTGTAACGAAGTTCAAAACCAATCTTGCAACCATTCCTTCGGGTAGGGTAAATGGGGCACGCACGACTATTTCCAGCCTTTGGCATGATGGGTAAACGGCTTGCCCATTTGAATTGTAAATTATAATTGCTCACAGTCTCGAAAATGGTCACACCCTCCTCAACGGCAGCGCGCGCATAGCCCGCGTAGTCCGGGGGGTTGATACTAGGCAGGAGGGTTATATTCACGCCGAACGGCTTGGAGGTCATCGCCCGCGTTTCCTTTATGGCGTTCCGCAGAGCGGACGGGTTGGGTTGAGTGAGTGCGGTGATGATTCCTGTCGGCGCGGTGTGTTAATTGCCCCCTCTTTGTTTATCGAGGCGCACTGCGTACCCAAGCCCCCGGCGTTCGAAACAGCTGCGACTAGTTTCGGGACGCCAACCCATTGCATTCCTCCTTAGTTCGCAGTTAGAATTTGAAACCCCCCGCCGCGTCGACTTGTTACCTTGAACTACGGGACTGAGGAGTTGAACGCATTAGTGGGGTCAGTTATTTGTGGGGTGATACACGCACACGCGAATATTGAGAAGCTTTGTTAACGGGGTGGCGATAGGCATGGTTGGGTCGAGAGAGACAGCGAAAGAGCGTGAAGGCGCTTATAGAGACCAAGAATGGTAATCCGGGTATTCACGGTCCGTTGATGGCTTGTGATTCTTCATGGCACGACCACGTGAGTGTACGAAAGCCTTCACAAACAAAGCCCCTATCCGACACTCACAATGACTCGTCAACCAAGCAGCATCACGACAAAATATTCTCGTGGTCCGTGCGCCATCTCCTCTGTATAAATACGCCAACGACCCTCAACAGACCTCACCACTCTTCGCCTCTGGCTTAGATCAAGTGTAGTATCTGTTCTTTTTGGTTTGATCGCCATTAAGGGAGTCCGCTCCCCAACGATTTTACTATTTTTGGCGCCCTTGGGTCCCATCTGCACTTTGCTCGCAAAGTCATACATAGGGACCCAGCGATGACCCTGCCGCTGCACTATCGGCTTGCGTTGTCCGGGGATTTCTTTCCAACTTCTCTTTGCGGGGTCTACACACGTCGTTTCACTTTGACGCGTACTGTGTGCCTCGCAAATGGACCTTGGATGAACTCTCTTTAGCTCCAGTAGTAGTTTGGTTTGTCTTTACAATTTTGACATACTCTTTGCCGGTCATACTTTTCGAAAGACGCACCAAGCACCCAAGTCAGCTGAGAAAGGCTCTAAGACCGGAATATATTCAGACTACAATAATAAACACTCGGCTGCCAGTGGTTCGAGATAAATATATGCGCAGTTGGCCGAAACGTTACAAATGTAGTAGGATGCATACAAATTGTCCGTAGACAAATTTTGAGTGTGTGTGTTCAAAGCAGCGGGATCGACTATGCGGGGGTGGGGGAGAGGGGGTTGTGCAGGAAAGACCTATGCAGGGAGGATGTAAATATAGGGAGCGGTGGTGGTACAGAGATCAGAATGAGTGGATGAGTAGCGACGAGGAAAGATAGCAGCAGAAAAGGTGGGCCAAACGAAGATGAAATTCACGGTGGCGTGCTTTGGATTGATTTGAGTTCGGCGACGAGGCGCTGTAAACAAGGTAGTGAGCAAGGAATAGCAAAGACACGCGACCACACGCACCTCGGCCTCCTTCAAGAGTGCCTCAGGACTCGCGTCGGTGTCCTGAGACTGCCCGAGGTTAATCCCGTACTTGAGTAGCTGAGACATATAATAAGGCGTAATGATCGTCTCGTTCTCAGCGAGCAGGTCCTTCGCCGTCGGCGTTTCCGCTAAAATTCACGCGAAATTCAAAGAAAGAAAAAACACAGGAGAATGAGGACTAACGCTCTTTCATCGCAAGCCAATCCTGCTCCATCAGCTCGGGGATCAGCGCGCGCTCCTTGGCATTCCGTCTCAAGCAGCTCTGAATACACGCAATCACATCCGGCCGAACGCGTCTCTTCATATGGTCCAGCTTCTTCGGGGGCGTAATCGGCCTCGGGCTCGTCGACCCCTGCTTCGTCTGCGCCGTCGGTATCGTCCGCACAGCAAACTCGGGGAACGTAATCTCGTATTCAGTGTCCGGGATGGCCTTCATCTTCTGATAAACAGAAAGATGCTGGAATGGCGGGTGCCCGTAGACCATCTGGTACAAGATGCATCCGAGAGACCACACGTCGCTAGCACGGCCGACCTTGAGGCGGCGCATCCCGTCGGGAAGCTCGATCGCCTCAGGGCTCATGTAGTTCACCGTGCCAATCTGAAGACCCAGACTCAGCAACAAGACGCGCTGCGAAGAATAAACCAACCTGGTGATCCCGCTGAATATTGGTCGTATCATTCGCAATCGCATTCGCGATCCCAAAGTCAATCAGCTTGAGCTGCCCGCGCACCAACACGAAATTCGCAGGCTTCAAATCCGAATGCACGATCTTCTCCTCGTGGATAACATGCACCGCCTGCAACATCTGCGTCCACGAATCCAAATCCAAATCAGCACCCTCGTCCCGTTTGACCTGGAAAACCCACCTGCTGCCAATAATACGCAACCCACACCATATTCAAAGGCTCCCTCGTCTGCTCACTCACCAACCTCGCCAAATCAATCTCCCCACACTCCATAACCAAAAACAAATGCCCCTTGCTCCCCCCGGGCCCCGCCTTGACCTCGGAATCAATCAGCCTTATAATGCGACTGTTGCCGTCCAAGCGCTTCAGCAAGGCGATCTCGTTCATGTACCCGTTCATCGTCTCCGCGTCAGTCTTGTCGAGGGACACGCGCTTGATGGCGTAGAGCTCGTTCGCGCCGTTGAGCACCCGGAAGACGCGCGAGGTGCCGCCTTTGCCGATCATGTCGAGGCGCGCGTAGGGTTTCCGGTTGACCTGTGGGGTGGTTTGCATTGCGGCAATTCGAGGAAATCTCATTACTCACAACAAAAGTCCGCGTCGCTTGTGACTGTTGCTGTTGCTGTTGTTGTTGCTGCTGCTGCTGCTGCTGCTGAGGATGAAGTTGCGGCTGCGACTGGTGCTGAACAGCCTGCGGCTGAGGCCTCGCACGCTCCCGATTCGGCTCCCTCTGCACCTCCTTCTGCTGCCCCTCCCACTCCGCACTCTCCCGTTCCCGCTCCCGCTCCCCATTCCACGTCCGCCCCAGCGCATTCGCTGGACCCGTCGGCGCCAACATCCCGCTCGTCGTCTGCTGCTCCGGCGCCGTCCCGCTCCGCCTGTGCTTCGCAGACACCGACCCGGGGCCCACAGACGACGCGGCCGTGGTCTGCATTCTGCGCGCAGAGGGAGAGAGGTGCGCCGCGGGGGGATTTGGCGCAGAGGGCGACCCACTCAGCCCCGTCAGTGGCGGATGCGGCACGGAGCGCAGCGTGTCCGAGTCGCGCCGCTTGTGTGCATTATATGCAGGGCGTTGCGCATAGGTCGGCTGCTGGCCGTGCGTAGGTGATGGCGACTGCCGCTGGTGCTGGAAGTGCACCTGGAGCTCGTCGGGGTGGTGGGCTTGAAGTTGGGCGCGACCTGACATGAGCAAGGTGAGGACTGTGTCAATTTCGCAGCAGAGGACTTACGTTCAGCATCGTCAGCTTCTCGGCGGTACTCTGGATACTAAGGTGAGACTAGAATAAAGGAAGCGGCAACAGAATCCATACTCTTCTGGATTACCAGCGCATCTACATGATGTCTTTCCCGCTCGTCCATCATCACCCTTCGCGGGCCTTCATTACTCGCGCCATCAGTTGAAGAAAAACCGAGGCTGGTGGTAGGCCGTGAGTTGGGTCGCGACTGATTGTTGGAGCTCTGATAATATCCATACTCGTCTTCGTTCGCTGTGAAGACAAAGTTTGTAACATGGAGTATTATAGTTTGAATCCAAACTCACTCAGTGCATCGCTGAGACTGGCTGAACGCCGAGGACGCGTGTTTCCTGACTGACCCAGCAAGTCGGGCGTGCGCGATCGGCCAGCAGAGGGGTTATCTGGCGGAGACTCGTAGGGAGGCGGTACCTCGTCATCTGCAAAAGAGGACGTTACAACAAAGAACAAGGAGTAGATACTGGACGCACCTAAATCGGTGTCATCCCCAGCAGCATCCGAAGGTTTAATCGTCTCGACTTTGCCAAACGACACAGATGTCGACCGGGAAGCGGCGGAGCGCTGAGATGGTCTTTGAGTCTGGCTTTGTGAGCGCTGTACACCAGCGGATTGCGACCGCCCAGCAGAGTACGCATCTACGCGACTGCGAACGGGCATCACCAAGCGCGTCGGGCCCTGTGGCTTCGCGCTGGGCGGCCCCGGGGTGGACGAGGTCGCCACGAAGGGAAAGTCGTCTTGATGATCGGCGGGGAGGGGGAATGATAATGGGCGCCCACCAGTGCCGCTGCCGAGATTCTCCTTCTCCTCCTGCTGATCGTCGATGGCGACGACGCGACCAGAGGCCTGTAGGCGGGGGTCTTGGTTGCCCTCCCGATCTTCCGAGGGGATGCGGCGGCCAAGGGGGCGCATTGCGCGTATGGAAGACGCATGACCGGGAGTCGCTGCGAGTGATGCAGGGACGGAGGCGACGCGCTGAAAGGAGCGTGCTTGGGACTGTGTGGGTGGTGGATGTTGTGCCATGACATTGGGAGCGCTGTAGCTCTCGCTCCTGGAGAGACTGGAGCGTCTAGCGTGTGCGGGGGCCAGGGGAAGTGCATGGAGCGGTGAGGGTGGCTTGAGGAGGTCGGGCTGGCTGGCAAGAAAGGACCTGTCCTCTGGGGTGGCTGGACTGGAGGAGCCGCGATTACTCTTTGAGGGGCCCTTTGAGGTGCGAATTATATTGCCATTATCGAAGATGTAGTCGAATGAAAGGTCCTCGATGAGCTCCGAGTCGTCGGATGCGGGGGACGGGGCGGTGGGCGGGGGAGAGGGGGCAGGGGTGATTGGAGGAGACGCCATTGTACACACAGCAGTAAGAAAGCAAGAACAGAGCGACACGAGGCGGAAAAGGACAAAGCTAAACCAAACAACGCGCCCTTCAACTTGTCACGTTACCCTGCCGACATTTCTCACGCTTTACAACCCTCAAGCATAGGACACTATCATAAATTTCATAGCGAAAATCACAAAGCTATGTACAGCTCTCTCTACTTCTCCAACAAGTCAGCGTTTCGCCGAGGGACGAGAATCGAGTCAAGTGGCCGTCCCGTCCTACTCTTCCAAGTTCTGAAGATGAATTGCCAGGTAAGAGGCGTAAGAAGACTGAGAGAGGCAGACAGAGTGTATCCCGTGAATGAACGTCGTGGGGAACCGCACACACCAACCCTCATATCATGTTGAAAAAACTGAACAAGGCTGGAGTGCGGTGAAAAGGGAAGCTCGTGCTGCAGGGATTGCTATCCTTTTCCTGCAGTTTACAAGGTTGTCGGAGACAGCCTTTTAGCACACTGCTATCGGTGAAGGTTCGTCGCTCGCATGCGTGAATTCGGGAGATCTAGGGCAGCCTAGGTCCAGCTTCGGCTTTCGCCGCATCGGCGACGTGTGCGAAGGGAGCAAGTGCCAGTGGCCATACGAAGTTAATGCTCAATAGGACCGCGCGGAAGTTGGAAACGAAAGAGTCCGCCCTGCACGGCGGTGTCCATGAGCAAACCATCGGGTTGGGCTTCCAGGCCTCCGGGCCTTGTGTCCGGCTGTCCGCTGCATTATCAGCACGGGTAACAGAGTAGGACACGCACTGTATATCCACTACTCTGCATTCAGACGCTAGTGGTCAGAAATGGAACCGCACCGTCCGTCAGTATCTAGAAATCGAGACGTAAATGAACACCGGACACCAGAGGCGTTTGAACAAGTAGCGCCGGGGGCCCATATTCGCTCGTATCGCGCCGGAACTAACGTGGAGGAGACACTTCGGAATTCAATTCAGGACGCATCCATTGATTTGTTCGGGCGTTTCTACAATAATAACGATGCGAAGCAATCATGCGTCTTTCGGCGCAGGTTTTCCCTTGAAGGCAAGTCAGCCAAAAGCGAGAGGAATGCATCGAGAGCACGCACGTAGCCAGTAACGAGACACCCGATCCCGTACATGGTCGACATCATCCCCATGCTGAAGAGCACGCCGTACACCGCTAAGCCAAAGGTGAGCAAGGAGCCGACCGGGAATTTGTATGCAAAGGACCCACCGAGAGTCTGCTTCGCGCCTGCTGGACGGAGGTAGATTGGTCGAGCGTCGGCCTGCAGAGAGTCAGCCGTGGGTAGACGGAGCTTCAAGAGTCGGGACCTGATATTGCTTTTGCAGGGCAAGGACCCTGTTCGGTCCTAGGACAAAGAGAGTCAGCAATGCAGTGTTGCTGGGCGAAGGCCGACGCACTGTTGTAAATGAAGTCCAAGAGAGCCATCGAGGTCAACGGAGGAAGCGATAATCAAACTCCGCTAAACTCCGACTCCGAGCCATCAGCGCCCGCGATCACGAGACGGGACGATGTCCAGTGCGGTCCAGTTCAGACCCGACCTCGCGCGACTCCTCGAACAACAGCTCAGTCTGCAGAAGGAGCAGCTTGCACTCCTTCGCCGTATCGATGAGCGACAGGCCGCTGCCGGTCCGTTCCCTACAGCCTTCAAACTAGTATTCGAGCTCATTTGCGGGCAGACATCGGATCGCAGCCCATGCCACAGGTGCCAGCCAGCAGCAGCAGCGCATGGAATCCGCTCCTCAGATCCACCCTGAGCTCTATTGAGCCCACTGTCGCTCGATGGCGCGGGGGAATGGATACACTGCTTATTTTCGTGCGCTTTCGCCTTCAACGTATAGTTCTTTTGCGTGAACGGCGTTCCACAGGTTGGCCTCTTCTCCGCGATCGTGACGGCCTTCTATGTGGATTCTACCAATGGCCTTCAGCCCGACAACTCTGCTCGGACGAACGAGCTGCTAGCTAATCTAACAGACATTGTCATTGCTATCAGCAAAGTAGAGCCGGGCTCTTTGAATATAGCACCCTCGGTGCCTTTCCATCCCGATCCCGAAACTCTCAGACTGAACGTATACTGGTCCCTTTCGCTCGTCTTGAGTGTGAGTGCTATTCCGCCGCATATACCGTGTTTTGAACCCGCATAGATTTCCTTAGCCGCTCTAGCCGTCATGTTCCGCGGGTTCCTCGAAAGGTTGACTAGATCAGAGCACCTTCATGCCACGAAGAAACTCACTGACGTATGTGCCCGCTGGGAGGAGGCCCAGCGCGTCCTCGCTCCCATGGTCGAGTCGCTTCCTCAATTAATGGTAATCCCCGTCGCCCTTTTCATCCTAGGGCTTCTCGACAGCTTGGTGTCGAGTGCCTCAGCCCAGACTAGTCCGTCAATACCCATATTAATAGCGGGTGGGCTATCCAGCATGTTCATAGCCGCTGTAGCGCTAGTCCTGCTCTACGTCGTCCTGGATGGCGTCACCCGGCCGTACACGTCGCCGTTCCAAACCGCAATAACTCGTGCAATTGCCCGACTTCGATCCACAGTCGACTTTGGCGAGCCGCAAGATTCCGCTCCGGAGACGATATTGACGGCGGTCGAGCGCGAAACTTACTGCAAAGTCGTGCAGGTTACTCATGATGATGACTCTCTGGACCAGGCCGCTGCCGCCGCGCGGTCGCTTTTCGAACAAGGGCGGGCGATGCGGCATCCGACAGGGTGGTGGGAGCAGGAGATTAAGACTGTTCTCCATTTACTTTCTCCCGAGGCCAGCATGTCCAGCAACCTCACCGCCGCCCAACTCTTCCTCCATGCAGACACCAGTCGTGGTACGCACTTTCCCTTTACCCTTTTGAAGGCTTCTGCATCATTGACGGTATTTCGTTACCAGAGCGCACCCAATCCACCTACGCCCTCGCCCGCCAATTTCGTGGGCCGCTCTCCGCGGCGTTGATCGCTGCCGCCGAGCGGTACGCTATACGCTTCCACAAATTTTCGGCTCTCTGGCATTCACACTTTACCGTGGCGCTAGCCACAATAAATGACTTGGGGTCCTTTTTCTCGCGGGAGGTCCCCGTACTTGGTCTCTTCCTTTCAGAAGATGCGGCTACCCCATTCCCATTCTCTTCGACCGATGCGTCCCAGCGTCAGAATCGCCTCGTTCGGTATGGAATGCAACTCTTGAATAGCAAAATGAAGTACGAGATTGCGCGGTACGACAATCTCCAATACTCGGGGGAAGAGCTGGAGAACAAAGCGATGGACGGTCTCTTCTCGGGGCCCGTCCAAGACCGCTTTGCGGCCGGGAATGATGCCTTTTATCGGATCCTCTCGTCAATGCTGCTGCTGCAGACACCTATTCCATGGACCTGGAGCAGAACCTGCCTAGCTTTTATTCGCTGGATGTGGCGCATAGAGCCCGAGATCTTCATTCGAGAAACCGAGCACCTCATCGAGATCCTTGACGCCCGCATCCTCAATCACCTCGTCGCGCAACGAACTCTCGAATTTCTAACAGACGGAATGGCCCAAATAACGTACATGGTCGGGCGTGGCGGTCAGAAAGGCCACATCACAATCCTCCTAAGAGCCAACGCGCGACTCTTACGCCTAATTACCGAACAAAAATTCGGCACACTGTCGAATCTGGATCGCCAGGTTACGGATCTCATTCGGCTCGCAGACGGTCATCTGTCGCGCTCGGATGCAGACACTATTAGAAATTTTATGGCTGCGTTCAAATGGTACGAGGCACAGACAAACGACGAGGGTAACGTGAAACGCGAAAGGCTACTAGAAGATTTTCGGGAACTTGTTAACAAACTTTCTGAATAAAATGAGAATTATCCAAACTACTGACGGATCCCGCCAACTTCCATCTGCGAGGTGTGCACTACAGCGTGAGGTATTCCAATATTTGTCAAACATCGCAATGCCGAGCCGCCGAGGAAGCTGCCGAATTCGGGGGCCTCCCCAATTCGTTAATGGCGGATTCGGCAACACTGTTCGAATTCCGCCGCTCGCCCCTGTCCCGATTTGGGGATTTGATGTCGGCAGTCTCGGCGGAATTTGATGTCGGCAAGTCAAGCCGTGTCTTGGACAACGGGAGCGCACTAGATGGGGCTTAATTTCACCCAACTTGTCAGCCTCATCGCTCAACGGTAATGAGAGTATCAGGTTCCAGGTCATCCATTTTTTGGCGGTCACTCGATCGACTCCCCAAGTTCGCACAAAAATGTTTGCCTTGCGCTCCCCCCAGCGGGCCCGGCGGCGAGCTCTGCAGCACGTAGGGGGCCGGCGCAGGCCCTGCGTCGGGTGGGTCTACCAGGGTCTCCCCCGTCAGTAATCATCTCAATTCTCTAATCATTTGAACTCAGATCAGCAAAAGGGGTGAATTCAACGACGTTGACATACCGTTATGTGGAAGGAGGGGAGATAGGGGAAGAGTACCATTCTCCCCCCCAGCACTACCTTCTGAGGCAAAGGCTTGTAGGCCTTCAGATTTCTTCTTAAGTACTTGCGGTCTCGGGCCGTCTGTGGCATCATTGATCTCAAACCGATCCGCAATTCCTGCCGACATCAAATTTCCAAATGGGGACAGGGGCAAGCGGCGGAATGTTGACAAGTGTTCGGCAACTATCCGGAACACACAATCAAGCGGCATGTTGGAAAAAAACCATATTCAACCGGCATGTTGGAAAAAGGCCATCAACCATGGACATTCGTTCAGGCCTTGGTACCAAGTGAATTAATTCCCGATTTGCATGAAGAATGCAGTCAGCGGCGAATGTCTTTGTGAAGTCAGAAATCAAGAGGCCAGACGTTAGTCGAACTGCCAGGCTAAATTCAACGTTTCAAACTCGCAAATTTGCGGCTTAACCGTTATAGCTCCATCCGACGAGACAGTTCGAGCCAAATAGCATTCCGAGACGATAATTCGAAGACGCGAAGCCGCATCAACATTCCCTTCATCTCTAGACCTGCTCTCTAGGGAAATGGACAGCACGCACCCACGTCTCCTTATCCAAACGAAAACAGTATATGGGCACGAATGCTGAACCAGGCACTCAATTAACCTTCCGGTTCCGAGTCCCCGCCGTCCGCACTAAGAATGTACGCATTCAAGACGCAACGGAACTACACTTGAAAAGGTCAAATTTGTAACGGCAAGCCGCCGAAGGGACAACTCTTGCTCAGGCTGCGTGCATAGCGTCTGTAGAGAACGGTCGAGAAATGGACGTCGCAGCGTGCGGTCAAGCTGCTACTTCAACTCCTTGCAAACGTGACCCGGATCTGTGTCCCAATTTGGTCTGCTTCCCTGATATGTTTTCGCTTAAGATATTTATGGCGCGTGGGGTGGTTCTTCAGCTTGTTGGCAGTTGTCCCGTTCTCCTGCTTGCTCCCGTGCAGCTCTCGCACCAGCCTGTCTGCGAGGAACGCTCTCCTCCTTTCACGACTTGCATTACGATCCCCACCCCTGATCACTGCGCCTAACGAACCCCACGATGGTCAAGCCTCACCATCGCCCTTTGGCGGCCTACCGTATCCTCTCCTACATCTGCATCGGTCTTCTCTTCACGGCTTTTCTCCTCTCCTTGCTTGTTGGATTGTCGCTTCCCATCATTAAACCAATATACCTCCTGCGATTTTACTCTACACGGACTGGGTGCGTTCTAAAATCCTGGGTGCATTCCCAGCATCTCACATGCGATGGGGTACCTTCTAGTCAACCCGCGACGTCGATTGCGACCGAGCTTCGGTTTGGGATTTGGGGCGTATGCGCGACTGGGTTTGTCCCCCGTTGAATTGATGCCGCTTCACTCATTTGTGGTTTACACATTTAGTGCTCTGGACGACGTACGTGTTCTCTAACTCCGACAATTTTTTTTAACGGGTCTATCTAGCCCACATTATTCAGTAATGACGTGCGTTTTGTTTTGCATTTCTCAAGATTGCACCCTGAATTGAATTCGCGTCAAAGGGAGAATGCTACGGCCCACGACTGGGATACGTCGTTCCCGACTCCATTATTGCGCTCACTGGAATTTCTGAGACTCTCGTAGACGACGTTCTACAGGGGCTTCTCGTCATCCTAGTCCTCCATCCCATCGCCGCCGGTCTTTCCCTCGCCACATTAGTATGCTCCCTCTTCCTCGCGTCACATAAACTGTCTATCCTGGCCCTGGTCCTTGCGATCATCACCGCTATTGTCACCACCGTCGTATTTGCGATTGACCTGGCTTTGGTTCTCGTTGCGAAGGGCCAAGTTACGCAGCTCGCAGAATTACAATTCGCAATTCAGTGGGGCAATGCGCCGTGGATGGCCCTTGCTGCTGCTGTCCTGACATGGCTCGCCGTCATCGCACTATCTGCGCGGGCTTGTTACTGCTTCGGAGTTAGGCAGTAAGCCTCCGTTCTTCTCTCTCTCCGCATTTACAGTTCTGACTGTAGTTTTAGACATGGGAAGTTTTGAGACAAAGTTGAATAGTTAATCTTCCGAAGGACTAACATTGATGCTCATGCGCTTTTTCTGTTATTGCCACACGTCGCCGCCAGCCGTCCAAGGATTGACCGTCCGTCATCTTGATCTGATGTGGTTCTTGGCAAAGGCCCGGAGCAGCATGCATAAAATCGACATGTACTCATTTATTCTTGAAAGAGAGAGATACAATAAGAGGACACTCTGTGTCGCACAACACTGCCAGACTCGCCACGCCATCGAGTTGATTTTTTACAGGCATTGGGAGAAGACTGAACAAAAGTCTCAGTAAAAGTGCCAAGTCGTTTTTCGAGATGATACTCACAAGGGTTCTGGACCTGGTATGTGAAGGGTGCGACACAGACAGTCGCACCAGTGTATCCGGTGCCGCCACATCTTGGTTGAGGAGCATTAGAATTAGAACGGAAGTTGAAGTAAAACGACCCATTGGCCGAACTCGGGGACGGAGCCGGCAGGCTGAGTGGGAGCAGATCCGGTAGAGGTCGTCGAGGACGTCGTCGTGCCAGAGCTGAACGTTGAGCCGATGGGAGGCTGCGCGGGACGCGCACATCGAGAGATGTACGCGGCGCGAGGCTGCGAGAGCAACGGCATGATGTGCGCATCGAGAGATGCGCGCAGTCCACACCCAGCGAGAGAGAGAGAGGCTGCGAGAGCAGCGGCGCGAGAGCAGAGAGACCTGCACGCGGCGCGCGCACCCATCGAGAGATGTACGCGGTGCGAGGCTGCGAGAGCAACGGCATGATGTGCGCAGTTCACACCTAGCGAGAGAGAGGCTGCGAGAGCAGCGGCGCGAAGCACGCATCGAGACTCGATGTGTGCGATTCACAGAGAGAGGTTGCCAGAGCAGCGGCGCGGGAGCGCAGTGAGAAGCTGTGAGAGCAGCAGCGCGAAGCACCCCTCGAGACTCGATGTTTGCAATGCGCAGAGAGAGAGAGGCCGCGGAGCCCACATTGAGAAATGGGAGGAACGAGCAAAGAGACGAGATGCACGCGTCGAGACTCGACGTGTGCGATGCGCGGAGAGAGAGAGAGATAGACCGAGATGCGGTGGTGCAAAGGGGGGGGGAGGCACGATGCGGATACGAGAACCGCGAGGCGAAGAGGTAAAAGGAATTCAAGTCGGAATAGGATCAGCGAAGATTGTGTTTCTGCAAACAAAGATTCGACGATGGAATGTTGTGGGGTTGCAAATATGGTCCAACAAGGGGAAAGACACTTGAAGGAGCCGGACAGAGGTGACTAAGAATAGTGAGAGGTGGATCGACGTAGATAAGTTTGTTCGTGATAGGTGTGCCCAAGAAAATCAAGACTACCTGGCGCGTCTGGAGATTGTCAGGTGGCGTTGACGCGCCGCCGTAGTGACCAAAGCGATGAGACACCCGTTGTACTAGGGCCACAAGAGCACCAGATGTGGAAGGGATGCCTTTCAAGCTAGCAGAGAATTTGGATGTGGGCAGCCAGCTCGACAGCGGAAGAAGAGGGAGTAGTTGGGATCCACAGGTGTATATAACCGCGAAAGGCGCGAGCTGATTCGTAGAGACACGACGCCAGAGGCCTAGAGTTAGTCATAACTACCTTCCTTGCGCAGTTCTTCGTGACGCTGAGGACGCTCTCGGCGACGCCGTGTCGGTCGAGGAAGTGCGTATCGCGTGCACAGCGCTTTATAGAACGATGCTGTCGTTTGCGTTTCATCCTCTCCACGTCCTCCGCGTTAATCTCGCCCAGGGTCGAAGACTCGAAGTCGGCAGGTCCTGCGATGGGTTGGTATCTGACCGTGTCGAAGCCGCTGGAAGGGCAGGGGAGTCGGGAGTCAAGAGCGCGATGGTATGGCCATTGCAGTGAGTGGAAGAAAAAAGAATGAGAGTGGAGGTTGAGTGGAGGTGGAGTGGTGGACGATGGGATGCCGGTGAAAGCCGAGAGGTGGCTGTGTAGATAAGATTGACATGATCTAATCTACAGCGGCCATCACTCCTATAAGTGAATCTGGCATCTTCCGATACCAGCCTCGCCGGTATATCTTGCGTGAAATCTGAAGACAGTCGTTGAGATCACGTATACTATAGATGTCTAGGAGAGACTAGGGTATCCATCAAGGCGGCCCGCATGAGTGCCGCACGCGAACGACGGTTCAACGACCACACTCCTAGTCTCTCTAGACAGACGCTCTATAAAAATTGCGCTCGTACCTCGCGTTATAGAGTCTGTTAGTTACCGCGTCAAATAAGCGGCGTCCAACGTTATCAAAATTGATGGTCGATGCACGACCAAATAACGCGTGCATTTTACTGTATTTCACGCGTCGACGCCGGATGAGACGTGACATTTTGGGGTAACAGTCATTGAACACCCTCCCCAGTGTCCTGCTCGAGGATTAGAGGGTCTACGACCTTCCTGCGCACAGTTCGGACATCAAGCGCTCTTTTCGGCCGAAACGGGCGAGGAAGTTGTAATTTCAGTACTTTAGCCAGTCTTTTCCGCAGAACGACCGCAGATATATTTTGTCATACAATACCAGACATTTGGGATATAAAAACACGCATATTTGTGTTCGCGCCGCGTCAGAACAGGTCAGAGCGCGTTAATCGACCACTCACGTGGTTTCCCAAAATGGAAAGCTTACATAATAACCCTGGTCGCCTACTACGATAGCGTGGTAACCACAGGACTACCACACTCCCACAACTGTCTGCTTTTTGCTTTTTTTCTCTCTCGCATGCTGTGGCCAACTGCTAAAATCGGCTCTCGTTTCACTGGCGCGCATTCTAGGACTCACACATTGTGATAACCTCCCGCTGGAAACCCTGAGATTATCCAACCACTCCGAATGCCGTATACGTACGGCGCTCTCAAGTGCCGAATATCTAACCTCTGGGGATCTAATGCCCCACCTGCGGTTATCTATCACTACCTTCATTCCGCCCGCAGTCTGGTAATGCTGTTCCGCTCTCCGGCCCAACCCTCAGGCGGTTCCAAAATACATTTTATCGTACTCGATATAGCCCCGCCAAAATATCTCTGTTCACTTCGCAAAAAGCGGGATGTTTCCAAGCACGAAAACCAATCCCGCTAACGCACTCCGCTCAAACGTTTACAACCGTTCGATCTCAAGAAATTATACATGCCGCCGGACTACAAACCGCGAAACCAATTCCGCTATCGTGTTCTGCTCGAACCGTTCGATTCTATACCGGCCGCCTTCCTGCGTGGCGCCCATCTCCTCGTCGTCCGATCTAGTGTGGAGTATCAGAACGAAAATCATCTCGTCGGTCTATACTTGCGCTGAATGCATTCAGTTCATCAGATCCACCCAATGCTACGCATACTCGTCCTTCCCCGGGCCGCTGTATATATATCCACTCAACTGAGACGGGACGACATCTTCGCGTTGCGCTTTCCCATCCCTCGATTTTCTCGGGCCTCAACGCTGTTCCATATTCATCCCGGTTCTCATTTGACACCAATTTGATCCTCTGAAATTCAGCACAAGCAAAATTACGGCAAGCAATGTCGAGATGCAGCCTTCATCTGCGCTTGTTCATGATGGCGCCCACTCAAATTTGTTTTTGCGATTCGGCGGTGGCCCAGTGCAGAGAATTGCATTAGCACAGTTTTCGTACAGCGTCGAGACACGACGCATAAAGATATAGGACAAACATACAAAACAAAAAATAAGATAAATCAGTCAAATTCCGCTCCATCCTCCTCCGAAATCATATGTAGAAATAGTGTATAGATATCGCGTAGATAGATGTGGACCTGCGCACACAACTTACTTACTTGGCATACGAATCGTACCCGACCTCGCGGTCAATCGTGACCTTGACGCCAATATTGGGCGGCGTCGCGGCGCGGTCGTCGATGGGGAAGCCCTTGTCGTCCCCGTTCGGCGCGCCCTTGGAGTCGGCCTCGCCCCAGACAGCCTCGGGCTTGGAGCGCATGTCGTCGAGCGTGTACGTGTGCGGGGTGCTGTTAGTGGGGACGCCCGAGCGCGTCGAGATGACGTGCGTCGCGCGGGACGAGTTGGACGGCGCGGTGGAGCCGGTGAGGGCGAAGGAGCCGCCGTGCGAGAGGGTGCCCCGGATGCCGAGGACGATGCGCAGGGACATGGAGGTGGTGAGGACCGCAGCCATGCTAAACATGGGTTAGGCGAGAAAAGAACGAGAAAGGGAGTAATAGAAGGCGGACCTGGTGACGATGGTCTTGATGGGATCGGCGTCGTCGGTGGGCTTCATGATGAACCAGAAGAGCATATTGACCATGTTTACGATCCAAATGGCCTGCCCGGCAGGGTTAGCGGCAAGCTTTCCTTTGATCGGGGATTTACTTACGCCGTAGAGGTTGAGGCCGTCACGGAGCATCAGCTTCCACGGGCTGAGGGGCTTGGCCTGCAGGGAGCCGAGGGAGCGGTTCAGAGCGAGAATAGCCTTGCGGGAGAGGTAGATTAATGATAGGCCCAATCACGGAGAACAAAAGTGGACCTACGGAAACTGTGTAGAGCAAGGTGGGCGCAACCCAGTAGATACCGACCCAGTTTGCCTTGGGGCCTGCAATGCAACCCTGGCCATCGAGAAGGGGGACCGCTGGGGACGGGATCAGCGTCTACATTCTGTCTGTCGAGGGCTATGTTTCCGCATACATCGGTAAAAGCCACAAGCGACGCCCGTAACGACGACCTGGGCGGCGAAGAGGGAGCCCATGAGGACGAGGATGGCGCGGCTCCGTTCGTAAATGGCATGGATGCGAATAACATGGACAGCTGAAGGCGGTCAGTAGCGATCAGCATTTGTGGCTGGATGTGTACCAGAGCAGGCGGCGAGCAGGATCGCAGTGCAGATGGGCTCGAAGAGATAGAACTTGTCGCAGGTCTAGGGATTGAGAATGAGAACATATTGAGAGTAGGAATGGGAGCGTGGGGATACAGACGTTTCGCGACCATTTGGTGTCGAAAAAGGCCACAGCTGGAGGGAAAAGAGCTCAGAGGTGACCCAGGATGGTGGAAAAGACCGGCTGACCGACAACAGCAAACTCGACGGGCATGAAAACGCGCAGGAAGTGGAAAAGGACCTTGAGAACGGGCCATTCACCGGTGCGCATGAGTCGCCAGGTGCGGGGAGACAAGACGAGGGTATCCCATGCTGCGACGGTCAACGTGCAGACGAGGAAATACTTCTGCGCCGACAGATGCGCCGGGAGGTTGAGCGAGTTTGGTAGATTGGGCAAAGACATGCTGGAGTTCCTTGCTTGTT
Source organism: Mycena metata (assembly GCA_029378385.1). NCBI lineage: Eukaryota > Fungi > Basidiomycota > Agaricomycetes > Agaricales > Mycenaceae > Mycena > Mycena metata. The sequence goes on from JARKIB010000690.1 coordinate 19,231, forward strand.
GCTGTTGATCCCGTCGCTTTATCTGTTCCTGGCGATATTGATCATATCATTCATGACTTCTTCTCAGACTAGTTCAGGTACTTAGTATAAGTACACTTTATTATTGGTTTCCTCACAAACTCTTATATCCCAGGCACTCCCACTGCTTCCACTGCTTCAAGTACTTCCCTATCCTCCGATGCACCCATCAAACCCGGCACCAATCTTTACCTGCAAGTCGGGGCACTAGTAACCGCAATTCCAGCTAAATTTCATTCTTCGTAGCTACACCTTCCTTAGCACTCTCCTCCTTCTCCTCGCGGTGACATGCGGCTTTTGTGGCCGCGCCATCTTCCTGCGTCGCCGTCTTCGCCGTCGATTCAACAGCGCTACGGCTCAGGGGCTCATTCTCGCCCCAACGGAACAGGGATCCCACTCACTCACCTTTGGCGCACGGCCAAAACTGTTTGATGTCTGGCTCACAGATAAACAGGATCCATCTCCATCATGGGATGATATCACGGTGGGCCGCAGTTTCCATCCAGTGGCGTCTGTTTTAACCACGATCTTCCTCCGTCAGCCCATCTCGGTACAGCCTCTTCCCTCGTTGTATAATTCGGACTGGAACGCCTCTGTCTCCTCTAAACTGGCCCCGTCAACAATAGGTTCTGTTGCGGCATCTACCTCTGTGGAACCTCTGCAGATTTCCGTGCTCATCGCAATGCCTCGCCCACCGACGCCGCTGAATGAATTGAAAGATGATCATGATAATCTCCCAGAGGTCACCCTCGGCTTCACGTTGTCCCATCCTCCATCATAACCCATACTTGTATTCTAAACATATTATCACCCATTGCACGCACATTGGTCGAATCGCCCGCGACGAGAGGGCAGGGCGCTTACCAAAATGTTTCCGCAAGCACAAGAGGACAGCGCTGGATCGCAAGGTCCATTCTACGTCAAATGTTCCAGCCTCAACCAACGAACGCACTTACTGTACATCTATATAACTGCTACTTTTGTATACTATTAGATCAAGTCAAACATAATTATCGTTCACGCAATTCGTGACTCTAGTCTAAATCCGAGTCGGTCTCCATTACATCGAGCTCCTCAGGCTCTGGTTCAGAATCGTCCGACGGATCGAAGAAATCAACTGTGTCGACGTTTGCGCGGAGCCACCGTTCATCCTTGGCATCCACAAAGTCGCGGCTCCCAATAAACACCTGCTGGAGCGGCGCACCCGCAGTCTTCCGCGTCGCGACCAACTCGCGTAGTTCCGCTCCCTCGACGCCCTCTACCCGCAGACTTTCCAATTTCGGGCAATATTGCGGCGCCGTCCCCTTCAACTCCGAAAGCAGCTCAAAGAACCGCTTCTCCTCACCCTCACAGTTGATATGCAGCCGTTTCAGCCCTTCGAGCTGCGCCATAACAACCGCGCACGTCGCGTCGTTGCACTGCAGCCCCGTAAGCTTCATCGTCGTCAGACCCGCAAGCAACGAGCGCGTCTGCCCCCGCGCCGGCTCCGCCAGCTGCGTTGCAAAGTCCGTAAAATCCTCCTCTACAAGGTCGACGTTGAGCTCTTCGAGCCCGGGGAGCACCAACGCCCCGATGAAAGGCTTGACAAAGTCGGGCTCGAGGTAACAGAGGACGAGCGTGCGCAGCGAGGGCACCTCGAGGACTTCCATATCGCCGACGGGTCCGGAGTAGCACAGCGAGAGCAGCTCGATCTCCGGTGACGCTTCGAGCATCGCGCGGAACGTCTCGAATGAGGGCCGCACGTCGCGCGTGTGGTACGCGAACTCGATCTCGCGCAAGCCCTGCAGCATTGGTAAGGCCGCCTCCCACGCGATGTGGACACCCCAGAACGCGACGTGCGTCACCTTGGGCGCGTTACCCTGGAAAGGGAGGAACGCCTCGGCGAGGTGCGCGGGCTCGAACGTCTCGACTTCCTCGCTCTCGCTCTCTTCGTAGTTGTACAGTCCAAGCTCCTCGAGCAGTGGCGCCGCGGGGACCTTGGCGAGCCGAGAGAGCAGCTCGTACATGTAAGTGTAAAAGTTGGCAGAGACCTCCAGGACGCGCCAATTGTGGACGTGCGGCATGATCATGTCCAAAATAACCTTGTACGGGCTATCAGTTGATTTCTCGTTCATCCTGCATTCGAACTTTTACCTTGAAGTCGTCCAAAGAAATGCAAGGCTCCGGTGGGGCCACATCTGCGCTCATCATCTGCTCCTGGTCGGCCGTGATTGTGTCGGTCGTGAGTGTGCCGGTGGTTGGGTTGAACGCCATTATGATGCCCATGAGAGCGCCGCCAGTAGAGGGAGGATGTTGAGCGGTGGGCGGATGGTGCGCGGCCTCATCACCGTCGTCATGATCATGGCCGTCTGGCCCATGTACACTCGTGCAATCGATGAAGACATCGAGTGGAAGGCCGTTTGAGCGCTCCAGCCACGCCTTGGATTTTTCGACGTTGAGGTGGGTAGTAAATTGAATAATTTGCCAGAGGGTATGCGTGTTCAACGCGACCGCGCGCCAATGCTTGCACACATGGCTAACGAGGACCTGGAACGGCAAGTCTGCGTCCCAGTCGTCGCCATCTTCAGACTCCTCCCCGTCCGTCTCAGGTGGTGCCGCGCCATCGGATGCAGGGTGCGTGTGCGTCCGGCGCTTTTCCGGGCTCCCCATGCGCACATCCTTATCCTCATCGTCCTCCACCACCTCATCTACGTCGCCGTCCTCATCATCCGTCTCCCACTCATCCTCCAGATCCAACCCATCCTCGTCCTCGTAATCCGCATCATCCTCCTCGGCCTGCATCTCGCACCCGACCTTGAAAATGTGCGCGAGCAGCTCGGGTGGGAGGTCATTCACGGGGCAGCCGGTTGGGGGTTTGAATGGGTTGTTTTTGAGGGCGGATTCACGTAGGTCCGTTTGGGCCTGGAGCATTGCGGCTTCCTGGCTCATCCCAGGGTTTGCGGTGAGGATTGTCAGCGCGCGATGCGCGAGGTCTTCAGAGAGTTTAGCCTCGAAAGCTGTATTATCGCGGCCCATCCGAAGCTGGGTGGTGGTTCGAAGAAAAAAAGAAATCAGCAAGCTTCGATTCGGTTAGGTTGAGTCACGCGTGTGACCGGCCGCGGGAGGCAAGAATCAAGATAAAATAAATTCTAAAAGAAAATCGCTAAGGATCCTGCAGACTCTCCTCAATGCCCTCCTTCCACGCCTCTGAGAACTCGTTGATATCTCTCCCGTTGCTGAGACTCAGCGCCTCGAACGGGATCATGTTATGCTGGTTCGCCGGCGCATTGGAGGTCGCAGCCGGATGCGAGCGCGAGTCGATGACCCGCAGTTCGGCCGCGTCGGTTGGCAAAAGACTCAGAGCGTGTAGATCGTCGTAAGTGAACAGTAGTGGGTCCGTCCGAGGTGCATATGGATTAAAATCGAGGATATGCCCGCGCGCAAGGTCGCGTGTAAGCAGGAAGTCAAACGTGTCTGTGTGAATGCAACAATTAATCAGTGTGCAGATAGCTGAGCACTGAGAGAGCCATACAGTCCGGAGGCCCTTCCCACTTTGTTTGGATGCGAGTCTCCCAGAACGTGCGGACGCTCGAGATGATGCCTGATCTTGTGGGCTCATCGTTAAGAAAGTCGTAGTAATTCGTATCCCGTTGGGAGATGCCTAGGTCGTTTTAGAATTCGCAGTTGCACCATTTGAAGAAGAGTACCAAGCAGAATGTTTTGGCGCACGAAACATCGCAGTTCGCGACTTCTGTCGACGGGATACCATTTCCTGAGCACCAGCTCGAGTTCGTAAGTAGGTGGGCTATCAGCAGGAGTGCATCCCTCGAACACCAATTCCGGCGTGAGGTCGTGCGTAATGAAATCCGAAGACTTAAGTAGCATGTACACGTCCGCCGGCGACGTACATTTCAGGGGAGAGGACGCAGGTAGAATCCAAGATGCGTCCTGGAATGGAATGAGGCCAAGAAGCAATGAGAGTAGTAGCCAACCTTGGGCGACGAGAAGTTGAGCTTTGGAAAGACAGATCCGTACGTTTGGATGCACTCCCGGATCTGAGCATCCAGCTCCGGAAACGCAAATCGTCGCTGCACTCCCTCTGAGTCATCGCTGCCTTCGTCGCTGTCGTCTTCGTCGTCCGAGAGGGTGCTTTCAGCGGGTCTGAACAACGAGATTCAGATTATTCGGTGTAAAATGAGTGAGCAAGGCCAACAAGTCGTCCGAGCCCTCGGGAACATAGACGCCATCGGAATGCAGGTAGTCGACAAATTCCCGCGGCAGAGGTCGGAGAATCGTCGATTTTACGCTTATGGATGAGAATACGGGATACCAGGACGAGAATTGGAACCTGAGGACGTCAGATGGGGAGAGCTCGGGAAACGACATCGTCGGCGCTGGAGAAGAGCAGTCGGTCCAAGGGGAGTATCGGCAAGCGGCATCAAAGATCGACCCATGTCTGGATGTTCGTGTTTGGCAACAACATTGATACCCGGCTCGCGTGCACTTCTGCGCGCGCATCTTAGGAGATAAGTCAATTCAAGATAAGGCTAATACATGTGTAATCTACTTCAATCTACTTTGCTTAGCTGTATGGGAGTCAGAGCCAGTTGTAGATTGGGTCCCAGACCTTTCTCTTTCGTAGTACCGAAATGAAACATTCACCCGCTCACAGTGTGTCCTTCTATCCTATATATCACTTCCACCTCACAACATTCGTATACGGCTTTTGCTATCGAGCTGCGGCGTCTCCGTATTTCGAGTCCTACCTCAACATGGTCCAGTCGCGGTTTCGGTCGAATTTGAACTATCCCAGCCATTTGGGATATGCCCGTATATTCTATGCCGGGCATGGAGACTATTCGCTACCCTCTAGCACGAAATCCCAAATAGAGATGCTACGGGACCAAGGATTGGACATTGTATTTCTGGATGCACAGGAAACAACGAGTCTACGGAAGACTGTTTACTGACGACTGCCTCTGAAGATTTCGAGTCATTCGGCAAGGTGCAATCGCGTTCAGAACGGGAACTATCTCATACCCTCCGGCCTAAGAACACTGTAATCGGAAGGACGGGAACGGGACATCTGCGGGTGTTTTAGCTGTGAAGTGTACATAGTTCAACTTCAATCTCTTTCTTTCTTTGGTTCGAAGTATATTCAAGTTGTATTCAAGTCAAAATAAACAGCTCGCGGTGAGTCTTAAGAAAGAGGGCGGTATGTACTCTTTGGTCATGATCAAATCACTCGCTTTACTTCAAACATATACAAAAGGTCACGGCCCGGCGGCTCCGGGATGATCCGTGACGCCGTTCAAGTCTCAAACCATCTGCTTTGGCCAAAACGCGCGCAGGCTCCCAGTTAATATGGTACAATTCTGCCTCACTTGCGGGGCAGCATCGCCGCCACTCAATCCGCCTCTCCCGCCGCCAGACTCCTCCCTGAATATAACTCACTTACTAAAGAGCAACGACGCTCCTCTCGACTCCCAAATCCCCTTGGTTCGCGAATGCATCTCGAACGAGCAGAACCAGGTGGCCGCCTTGGATGCACATATCGAGAGCTTGGATGCCCATATCAAAAGCTTGAATGCCCAGATCAAAAGCGTGAAGTCCAGCCTCGCCGAGGTGGCAAAAAAACGCGTCGCGGCCAAGAAACGTATTCGCCAGCATCACGCCGTATTAGCCACTGTGCGCCGGATGCCTCCAGAGCTACTGTGCGAAATATTCGCTTGGACACTGTTGGACGCTTCCGCCAACGCAGCGAAAGCAAAGCCTCCTTGGTATCTGGGCCATGTTTGCCAATCATGGAGGCATGCGGCGGTCTCGCATCCCGCTCTTTGGGCTTCCATCGTCATAGACTGCGCCATGCCTACTGACGACACTCTCCTGCTGCCCGCCAAGGCCATTCGCCTGCTGTCCAGGACAGAAGTGCAACTCTTGCGATCGGGAGATGTAGACTTGGATATTCGCTTGCTGAATGTCGGGAGTAATGTTAATCCCCGCATTGTGGATATGGTCCTCCCGCATTGCAGGCGCTGGCGCAGCTTGACCTTCAGCGTCCAGCGGAACACCGAATGTGCGCTACACTGGCTGAGGCCCGTCGACGGACGCCTCGATCGGCTAGAAACATTGAGACTGGTAGATGCGGAGAAGGCGGTGATCCCGGACATTTTCTCGACGGCTCCCAACTTGCGTAAAGTGTTCTTAAACAACTGGCAATTCAGCCGACACTCTCCGACTATTGTCATACCTTGGGGTCAAATAACCCACTATCATGGATACGACACTCTGGAGAGGCAGCTCAATATCCTCAGATCCGCCCCAAATCTCGTAGAATGTGCCGTAAGCAGCCGGCACAATTTCAACGACGAAGATCCCCCTCACGGAAATCAGATCGTCCTCCCTTGTCTTCATCGTCTCCGGATGGAACCGGCTGATATGCTCGCTCATATCACCGCGCCATCGGTTCAGGAAGTTTCGCTGAGACTATTTAACCCTTTGGCTCCCCTGTTACTGCCTTTCATCCAACGATCATCATGTACCATAACAAAGCTGGTGGTACAGAGCACCATAACAGCATCTGACCTCGTCAGTGCCTTGAAGGGGCTCCCATTGTTATCCTATCTTCTCCTCGAAAACCGAGATTATTCCCGCACGGACAGTCCAGAATACGTGTCCCTCTTCAGGGCGATGGCTTCAGCGGACATATGTCCCAACCTTACATCATTCGTGTACGGCTTTCGGTTTAAAGCTACAAACTCCAAATATCTCGACTCCCTCTTCAAGATGGTCCGGTCGCGGTTTGGGCCGAATCTGAACTATCCCCACCATCCGGGATATGTCCGTATATTCCACAGAGCAGAGGATTATTCCCTGCCCTCCAGCGCGCGATCCCAAATCCGAAAGCTGCGGGCCGAAGGGTTCGACATTGCATTTCTGAATCCACAACAAACAGCGAGTCTTCGGGAGACTCTTTATTGAATCAGTACGAAATTCCTTTCATGTCTTTATTATGCGCGCTGAAAATACGAAAAAAAAGGTAGCTGGTGCCTCGTTTGGAGGATTTGTTGGCCAGGAAGCTATAACGGAAGGAAACGAGCTTGCAATCGCGAGTGTAGACGATGCTACTTCTATGATCCCGAATTCTCAATCACTATTTGAACTCGTTGCCTACCATGGTTTTTTCACAAATGCGAGGAGACATTTCGATGGCGGACGGATATCGATTCTTTGGTTGTGTCTGATCCAAAGTAGCGACGGAAGTGATTGGCTGACCCACACGTCGGATCCTTATGCGTACGGACATACACTCTTCACGGCGCCTGTCTGGTGGAAAGACACAACTTGCCTTCAAATCCTTGATTTCAACCTGATTCTCAAAGGAAAGGCACCTTGCCGGCCGTATGCTGCCGTTAAATGTGCGATCCGTCATGCGGACGGAAGGGTTCAAAAGATGGGCCGCCTGATCCTTATGCTGACGGATCGAGCGCCGAAGCCGTATCGAAACGGCCAGCGCGCGTGATCGCGACTTGCGCCTCGCCGCTCACCTTTCCAACGCTCTTGGCGGCTCTACGCGGCGTCGACGCCTCAGACTTCAGATGCCTGAATATGTCTCAGAATGTGCTCTCAAGAATCGTGGAACCTCACATAGTCGACTCCCGTTCATGAAACCAAGCCACTGATTCAAGCAATGTAGTGCTCGAGTGTGCTGCGAATGCCCGGTCGTACATGATACACATCAAGCGCGTCGGTGTCCGTGGATCCGGGGAGTAATGGCCGCTCCTCATGGCTACCGGTAACATTTGTGAACGATCATCCTTCGCTCCAGTCAATCACCATGGCTGACTCTGCGGCTCGACGTTATCGGCTGTATCCCTGGCCATGGGTTCAGCCAAGCATCTTGACTTCCACTGCGGAAGATGAACGATATTGGGCAAATTACTGGCTCGATGCAGACCTTGGCGAGGGCGACGACAGCTCCGACTTGGATCATGTTCCCTCCGAAGGGTCTAGTAGCGACTCAGACACGTCCAGCGACGACTCGATGGTCGATTCGGCGTCAGATGATGCTATCAGCGAGTCTGAGCTGGCCGATATTACCACTGGAACCGCTGCAACTTGGAGGCGCCCTCCTTCACCTACCCCCTCTGAGAAGGCTCTCTCAGATCAGGAGGACTTGGCGAGCCAAGTCGCGGAACTCGTCAAGGCTGAACAAGCCGCAGCTGCAACCTACGATCCTGACGAAGTCGTCTCTCTCATCACACAACTCTATGAACTCTTCATCACAATGGGGCACTGGCCAGAAGGGTGTGTTCGATATCCACCACACACTGATCCACCCGTGAACGAGGACCTTGCCGTGCAGCTTGGTTACGCACCTGCTTGCATCGCCCTCATGCACCGGTTGCCGTACGTGAACTCGGACGAAAACTGGGACGATCGTCGGCAGATCGTCGCTCGCTCGCATTTCGCAAATTACACTTCCGATGAAGACCTGAAAGAGGGCCGTCGTGGATTGACATATACGTGGATAGATGGGGGTTTGGACTACGATCCATGGCTTTTACCGATCGTGATCTCGGGTCGAGAGGGCACGCACGTTATGCTTGACACGGCCCTGGGGACCGTCCGCGCTTACCGCTCCGAACCAGGTCCCCCCAAAAACACCGTGGAGTGGCGGCGGCATGGTGAGGTGGGGACCACAGAGGAAGAGCAGAACCGGGCACTGTGTACGGAATATCGACGAGCTCCCTTGGTACCCGCAGCACACTACTTCTCGGAGGTTCTTTTTGCGTATCGCTCGCTTCTACGACTGCCCATTATCGACCCGGATCGCAGCGACCCAAAGGAGGAGCCCCAATATCATCCGTCTTTTTTCAGGTATATGATAACTGAGGTGAGTGTTGTCGTTCTACCGTCCAAAGTGTACTAAGAGAATTGCAGCACCGGGAAGAAAAAGAAACATTGTTGAATCTATATCGCGCATGCGGATGGCCGGACCAGTGGCGGCGCGCAGAATTTGTCGAGAAATGGACTGCGGCAAAAAAGGAGATTAGGGCCCGAGCTCGTCAGGCTCAGGAGCAGGAGGAGGATGAAGACGACGATGAATTCAACGAACAACTCTCGGAACGGTCGGACTGAATGTAAAGATCTTAGCTCAACACAACCGTATCAACTGGCTTGAATCAAGGTCTTTTGAGGTGAACAATGTCTACTCCAAACGAACACTCTTGACGACCTTAGAAATACCGAACTTGTCACCGTCGTATCTTCCGGTCTCTGCCAATCCGCCTTTATATATCGCCTTTTGTGAGGATATTTTCATGTTCGCCTTTCTGAACTTCTTTGCGCACACTCTTGGGCCGATGAGGCGTGAGACCGTTGTTCGCGAGAATTGTGCGTGCGAGGGGTCGCGGTTCGTCGGCGCCAGGGATGTCGTAGTCGGGGCTACTTTGAATGGGCGAAAGGAACACTACCAAAAAAGCAAAAGGGACGTACCGGGCAGCCGCTTGCCCAGTTTCGTAATCGGCCTTTTTATGTTTTTTATTTTCTTTCGGCTTGCGTTTAGCAGGCTCATAATACCCATCAGTTCTCCGCGTCTGGCATTCTGGACTGTGGCTCCGACTCATCCAGGTCCTGACCTCCTTGCCCTCCAAGTCTACCATTGCCCACCTTATCCGACAGTTTCCCGTTGTCTTTCCGATTGTCGCGATACTAGTGATCTTCAAGACTTCAACGTTTCAAGTTTCTCAAATGCCTTTAGCTCTCGTGGTTAATACCCTCCAAGACGCATTTCCTCCGTAGATATGTCCGCGGGAGCGCTCTGCCCGGCATCCCCGAGTCCAGGCCTGAGCGCAAGTGAGACACTGAGACATTCCGCCTTCCGCCTGCGTCGCACAGGGACTTTGTCTTGTCTTAGGATTCACTGTGGAGCCTCCCCAGGGTATAAAGGCGGGCGCACTCGGTTGAAGGGCCCCCACTAAACCTTACTTCCTTTCTCGACAACTCAAGAAAGTAAAAATTAAAATGCCCTTCAACAACGACGAATGCTACTGCGCCATCTGCGACATGTACTTTAGCTCGCTCGAGCAGCGCGTGGAGCACATACAGGCGACGCCGACGCACCCCGAGTGCGATTATTGCAAGCGGCGGTTTTTGAATAAGAATATTTTGCGGAATGTGGGTCTCCTTTCCGTTTACCATTTTTTGTCCCTTGCCTTCCTGGTCACGCTTCTTCATTTTATCTTTCCTTTACGTTCCTGGATGGATACTGACGAACGTTGATTTTATTTAGCATTTCATCTACTCGCGGCACCACCACTACTGTGCTTCGTGCGAGATTGAATTCCAGACGCCCGCGGGGCTGCGTTATGTACGCTATCTCTCTTTTTTCCGCTCCTTCGCAGACTGACTGACTTGAATGCCACAGCACATTGAGCACGCGGCCGTCCACTGCGACGACAGCGACGAGGAGGATGAGTATGAGGATGCACGCTCGCACTCTCCGTCCCCGTCCTCCTCGCGCTTCCCCTCCCCGTCCTCCCTCGACGCCCACGAGGCGCTCTCGTCCCTGCAATGGGAGGAAGAGATGGGCCAGCTGATGTACCCCGACGAGCCCGACCCGACGTCCGACGACGAGGACTCGGACGATTCGTATGAGGCGTTCGACGATTACGACTACGAGGATGCGGAGGAGTTGCACCCGGCGCTCGTTGAGGTGGGCTTTCTTTCTGTTCAATATCTTACCGACGGCTGATTTATTTTAGGACGACGATTCCGCAGACGACGAGCGCGAGGATGAGAACGAGAAGATTGTTCCTCAGTTCTCGTGCCCGCTGTGCCTCAAAGCGCCAGAGTCGGTGTGTTGCGCACCGTGCGGACATATCTTCTGCTCTCCGTACGGTTTACTTTCTCTGACCGCGCTTTTTTGCTTACGACGAGTTTTTAGTTGCATCACCCACGCATTAAAGCACACCAACGCGTGTCCTCTGTGTTCGGAGGTTGGGGAAGTCGAGCAGCTGCGGAAGATTTTCTTGGCTTGACGCGAATTGTATAACCACCCAAACCGTAATACCACAGTCTCTTTGTTCCTTGAAATTCGGGCTCCCCTACGCGCGAAATAAAATTGGCTTTTTAGTTGCATGCAGCATACCAGATCGAGATTAGGAGAACATGCAAGGCATACGGCGGGAGGGTGGTGGTGATGGTGGTGGTGTGTATACGCTCCGCGCCTACTCCTCCTCCTCCTCGACGACCTCCTCCTCTTCCTCCTCATCGTCGTCTTCCTTCGCGGCCTCGACGACGGCGGTGGCGATGCGGTCCAAATCCCGCTGGCCGTCCTGGCTGATTCTGCGGCCACCGTTGTCGGTCTGCTCTAGGACACCGATCTTCTCGAGCGACTGGCAGACCTTCCGCTGGACGGAGGCGGACGAGTCGGCGTGGTGCGAGGGCCGGTTGCCGCGTCGGTTGCGGCCGCCGTGCAGTTTTGTGAGGGCGCCGATGCCGACGTCTTTGCGCAAGTATATGTGCCGTGCGACGGCGGCTGGACGAAGCAAAAGAAATGTTAATTATATTATACCACTTGAACAGGACGAAATGAAGACGAACCAGCACGGACGTAGTACCAGTCAGGGTCGTAGGGAGCGAGCTCTTTAAATGAGCCAGTTTTGACGAGGTCGACCCATGTTGGCACCTCGAGTTTTCCAGAGCGCTTCAAATGGGAAGCATAGGCGGTGATGAACGTTTCTGCGCTGCAAGACGGGGCGCAATTCAACAAGGGTTCCTTGCCAGTGCCAGTGGGACCAACCTGATGTCGCGAACCCCGGGCATTGCGCTGTTTTTTTCTTGAGGAGGGAAGCGGGACGGGTCGACGGTTTCTTGATACCTTGATCAGAGATGGGAAGAACTGTGCAGTGTGTCACGTGAGCACTGAACCGGCCCGGTCGGTCCGTTGAACTGGTTGCTTTCTTTCTTGTTTCTTTCTGCCAGAAGGTTTCTGCAGCTGGACTCCTCTTGAACTATTTGCACTAACAACGTTAAAGCCTTAAACGTCTGCCTCACTTACGACCGATTCAAGTCAAGATCGAACGCTCGTAACAACATGTGCCCGCCTCAAAACAGCGGGCAGCGGGGGCTTCAACTTTGGCAGCTAGTCGCCGTTAATTCGACCAAGCACCATGCACTGGACGCCGAACAATAGCCAAAATATGCCGTTTCCCGCGTTGAACACGCTAGGTCTCCTGGACGTTGAAGGCCGAGGCAGATTCATACGGACGAACCTTCGCAAAGATACCGTTTTGCGAATATGCTGATGCTGAGCGACGGTCACCAGGACTGCTCTACTCTGCACCACCATTCGGCCACGGCAAAATTTCTCGAGACGCCGAACAGTCGCAGCCAAGTATTTCCGGAACGGCGAATCGGTTCCAAGCAATCTTTTCGATCTCGATAACCGACAGGTCCCGCCTCAGACGCCCACGGAATTGTCAAGTGACGGTTCACAAGCCCATATCCTGAGCAGCGAAGGCCCCAGCTGTGATCCGGCCTCACTAAAAGTTCTCTCTCAGTAGAGACGCCGAACAGTCGCCAAATATTTCTGGAACGGAGGCAACGCCACTCGGTGTCGCTGTTACTACAACAAAATAGAGGCTGACGGGGGTGACTGAGAATGGTAGTAGGTCCCTGAGGGCGCGGCTATAATAGATACATGTCGGGAGAATCGGGTGTTTGATTCTATCTCGACCAGAAAATAAGTACACGAAAAAATAGTACGGGAACCCGCGAAAACATGAGGCTCGGACCTTAGTGTCCGTTGGCGACGCAGAAAGTCGTTGCAGATTGCGCCTCCTTCCTATTCGAGACATCTTATTTAAGCCTGGGCCGATAGGAGCCGATCGCAACTTAACAGCACCATGACCGTCCTCGAACTCACTCAGACCACGGAGACTATGTACTCCCCGATTCATTATCTGCCTGCTGAGCTCTTAATCGAAATCTTCGTCCTTTGCACAACGCGCACGGACCCTCTCGCCCCCCTGACCCTGGCCAGAGTCTCATGTCTCTGGCGCCAAGTAGTTCAGGTGAAGCACACCGGTTTCTCTAGGTAACTCATCCTCACATCCACTCCAGTCGTCTCCGCGAATCTGGCGCTACATCTACCTCGATGACCGCTCTTCAATCGCGTCTTCGCACGCACAGGCTCGACTTTGGACGTGCCAGTCGTACCCACTGACCTTCGATGTTCACCTGGATGCCTCGGAGTCGTCCAGGCTTGTTCTCCCTCTGCTTTCGCCCCTGCTACCCTTGATGAATCGATGGCGATACTATTCCATGTCTGGGAAACGCGAAGAATCTGTCGACCTCTCCGGCTCACTCCCGAACTGCGTCGATCCGCTCGTTGTCGTTATCCAGGACCCGGACCAACTCGAAACAGAGGACGAGGGCCCCGAGGGACTGCCCCGGCCGACCTTTACCTCGGCGATGCCTGCCTGGCTAACTATGAATATCTGGGTATCGGAACTCCCGAAAGCTCCGGCACTAGTTCCGCTCCGCTTCACTTCCATTGTAATGACCGAGAACATCCCCACGCAACCGCGCTCCATCCTGGAGTTTCTCTGCTCGTGCCCCCAGCTCGAAGCGTTCTTCTTCACAGGCTGGCAGCACGACGACGAGGCGCTCACCTCCCCGCTCCCCATCGCACGCCTCCCCAACTTGCGCACGCTGCACATCCGCTCCACATGCGGCACGCGCGCTCTCCTCTCCTCCATCGACGCCCCCCGCCTCAGCGAGCTCCACCTCGCGCACCTCAACGTCGATTTCACGCTCGGCGCGCCCCCTGAGCCCGTCGATGGCGACTCCGAGGACGAGGCACGCGACTTTTCGCGCTCGGCGTCGAGCGACCGCGCCACGGGCATGGGCCTCCGCGCGCTGCTCCTGCGCTCGAACCCGCCGCTGCGCGTGCTCGACATGGACTGGAGCGACATGCGCACGAAGGACTTTCGGTTCGCGTTCGCGCGGCTGGGGGTGCTGGAGCATTTCTTTATCGAGGCGTCGGATATGAGCGACAAGGTGATTGAGCTGCTGCGCCCGTATGTGCCGGCACGGGGCGGCAAGGACGAGCGTGTGCGCGTGAGGCTGCCGAGGCTCAAGAGCTTGGAGCTGTCGAATTGCAACGAGTTGTCGGGCGAGGCCTTGGTTGGGGTGTTGAGCGAGCGGGTACGGTTGACGGATGGGTTCCCTGCGTGGGAGGGGAACACGCTGAAGGAGGTAATTATTTCGGACTGTGCGGGGCTCAAGGGGCACCACGGGAATCTGCTGCGTAGGGAGCTGGGGAATCGGCTCAGACTGAGGGATTGAATGGCTACTCACGAAATAATTATGGATTCACAACCGGTACTCACATTTTCTGTATTCTCATGCACACATGTATATCTAGCTATCTATGACACTGCTTATTTGGCATTCGACGCGTTTAATATCATTGCCTGGACTCGGATCTGCGTCCAAAAGCTTGGCAAGCGCGTTTTTTCCAAAAACAACGCGATGTTTCTGTTAATGTGGAGAGAGGGTCACCTAGAATGCGCGGTTGGCGGTCTAGGCTTCGGCTGCTGTATGTTTCGGTTGATGGATCTTTTGAACGGACTCTTTCTTTCCGCCACCATCCACCACGCCCTTCAAATCTGTGTCTCCGTGAGTAGGGATCGAGGATGAGTGTACGGTAACGTTATTCGCCAAGGACGGGCTGTTATAGCTGACAGTAAAATATTAAAGAAGCCTACCGCTGAAGTGAGCTCCCACCATGTCTTCTCCCGCCCCGTCTCCCATTCTCCGCTATCGTCCTCTCCGTCGCTCCAGTTTACTCACTGAAGCACAGCAATTGGACCAGCAGGCGTCCCAGCTCATCATCAATGCCCTCGAGCGCACAAACTCGGCACAGCCGTCCCCAAAGCCTGAAGTTAACTCGCGCGGTGGCTCGTTCAGCAAGATGTCCTTTAGCTCCATGATGGGTGGCTTGTCCATGGGCAGTCTCTCTTTGTCCCGTACCAGCACAAACGAACGGGACACCGAGCGTGGCCGCAGCCCTCTCGCTACCTCAAAGCAACCCCGGTCTTCGTCCCAAGTCCCCCCCGCGTCCGAGGACAGCTCACGCTCGCGATCAAGGGCAAGGTCTCAATCCCCCTTTTCCTTGCGCCGTTTCCGCCAGCGCGAGCCGTCTCCAACACCCCAGGCCCTCCCGCTCACCCAATCAGATATCGACCTCTCCTCCGACACGTCTTCTGTGCGCCCCCGCAATGCTTTCACAGACGAGGGCGACGACTCGGGTGACGAAGCCACAAACGAGACGGACGATGAAGACTGGAGCGGCGATGACGACCTGTTCGATCCCGTCACTGAGCGCAACACCGAGCACAACGCTATCGTTGCCGACCCTGTCCACGACGACGATCTCGTCGATCCTCTCGGCGAGGGCGTCAACGTCGTCGTCCCCCCCGACCCCTATTTCCCCACTACGCTCAACGCGCGCCCGACGCGGAGTGCGAAGAAGAGCAACCCGCGCCGCCGCAAGTCGACGCGCCCCGAGCCGCTCGCGTTGCAGACCTCGCGCCCCATCTTCCAGCGCGACCGGTGCACCATCACCATCACGCAGGGTGACCCCACCGCCGCGGGCCGGCGCAGGCGGTACATCGTCGCGAGCGATCTGAGCGAGGAGAGCCGGTATGCGGTCGAGTGGGGGATCGGGACGGTCATCCGAGATGGGGACGAGATGATGATTGTGAATATTTTGGAGAACGAGACAAAGGTGGACCCGCCGATTCCGAACGCGGCGGATCGGGCGGGAAAGCTGCGGAGTCAGCAGGAGCGCCAGGCACTAGCGTACATTCTCTGCAGACAGGCGACTGGGCTGTTGCAGCGCACCAAGCTCAATGTCACGGTCGTGTGCCAGGCCTGGCATGCCAAGAATGCCCGGCATATGCTTTTAGGTTCGCCGCTTCTACTCCGCGCATTCAATTAATTGACCATGATGTGTATACAGACATTGTAGACTACTACGAGCCGCAGATGTTGATCGTGGGCTCGCGGGGGTTGGGCCAGCTCAAGGGAATCCTCCTCGGGTCGACATCGCATTATCTCATTGAGGTGCGTATCCGACCGCTTATTTATGTGTTAACTAACCGAAACCCGCGTAGAAATGCTCTGTCCCTGTAATGGTCGCCCGGCGCCGCCTCAAGCGCCCCCCGCGCCGTTCTGCGCACCTGGCGACGCACCGCGTGCATGTGTCCCTCGCGGAGGCGGGCATCGACCGCGTGGCGCCACGGGTTGATGCGGATGTACAGGTCATGCGCGACGAGCTGGCGAGGGAGGAGGGACGGCGGGAAGGGGAAGAGGGGCATCCGCATGTGCATGAAGTGGAGGAGGGGCTGGGGGACGAGCTCGAAGGGGAGGAGGGTGAGGAGGAGGAGGAACATGGACGAGGGGAAGATGGGGAGGCGGTGAAGGTTGCGGGATAACGCGTCGAGTTGTTTGAGTTGAAGGGGAAGCAAATGTGTCTGTCTATTTTATAACGATTACAGAGTATACCCTCTCTCTATGGTGGCGAGCTGCAAAGCAGATATAGAGCGCCGATGTCGTATGTCGTTTTTGAGAATTGAATGTAGACGAACATGGATCCAAAATCCCAATGGATACCGTTGGGCTTGAGCAGGTCGTTTTGGAAAACCCTGCGTCAGTAAACAGTCTCCCGAAGACGCTTTGTTTCCTGTGCATCCAGAAATGCAATGTCCAATCCTTCATCCCGCAGCATTTCCATTTGGGACTTTGCGCTGGAGGGTAGGGAATCTCCCCGACTTCCGCAATAAAATATACGGACGTGGCCCAAATGGGTGGGATAGTTCAGATTGGGCCGAAACCGCGACCGAACCATTCTGAATAAGGACTCGAGAAATTCGGTGTTCGTAGCTTTATACCGAAAGCCGTACACGAATGATGCGAGGTTCGGACAAATGTCCGCTGAAGCCATTGCTCCGAAGACGGACACGTGTTTGTCCGTGTGGGAATAATTTCGGTTTTCGAGGAGAAGACAGGATAACATTGGGAGGCCCTTCAAGGCATTGAGGACGTCAGATGCTGTTATAGTGCCCTGTACCACCAGCTTTGTTATGGTACACGACGATCGTTGGATGAAAGGCAGTACAGGGGAGCCAAAGGGCCAAATGATCTCAGCGAAACGTCCTGAACCGATGGCGCGGTGATATGAGCGAGTATATCAGGCGCTTGCATCCGGAGACGATGAAGGCAAGGGAGGACAATCTGATTTCCGTGAGGGGAATCTTCGTCGAGCCAGCCGCCTACGGCACATTCTACGAGATTTGGGGCGGATCTGAGGATATCGAGCTGCCTCTCCAGAGTATCACTTCCATGATAGTGGGTTATTTGACCCCAAGGAATGACAATAGTTGGAAGGCGTTGGGTGAGTTCCCAGTTGCTCAAGAACACTTTACGCAAGTTGGGAGCCGTTGAGAAAATGTCCGGGATCACTGCCTTCTCCGCATTTACCGTCCTCAATGTTTCCAGTCGATCGAGGCGGCCGTCGACGGGCCTCAGCCAGTGTGGCGCAGAGTCGGTGTGACGGAAGCTCAAACTCAAGCTACGCCAGCGCCTGGAATGCGGGAGGACCATATCCACAATGCGGGGGCTGGCATTACTCCCGACATTCAGCAAGTGAATATCCAAGTCTACATCTCCCGATTGCAAGAGTTGCACTTCTGTCCTGGCCAGCAGGCGAATGGCCTTGGCAGGCAGCAGGAGAGTGTCGTCAGTAGGCATGGCGCAGTCGATGACGATGTAAGCCCAAAGAGCGGGATGCGAGACCGCCGCATGCCTCCAAGACTGGCAAACATGGCCCAGATACCAAGGAGGCTTTATTTTGTTGGCTGAAGGGTCCGACAACGTCGAGATGAAGACCTCGCACAGCAGCTCTGGTGGTATCTGGCGCACAGGGGATATTACGGCGCGATGCTGGCGAACACGTTCCACGGCCTCGTCGCGTTGGTGGGTCAATTGGGCAAGAGTGGACTGCAAGTTCTCGATCTGAGCATCCAAGGTGGCCACCCGATTCTGTTCGTTCGAGACGAAATTGCGGATGAAGGGGATTTGAGAGTCGAGGGGAGCGACGTTGCTCTTTAGTAGGTGATTTATATTCAAGGAAGAGTCTGGCGGCGGGGAAGGCGAATTCAGTGGCGGCGATGCTGCCCCGCAGTTGAGGCAGAATTGTGCCATACGTAACAGATGAAGTTGGACTGTTGGAATCGGGCCGAAGTCCCTCTTCCTCCGACCTCAATGAAGCTCAGTGTACTACTCGCTCACGCTCAACGCTATGGAATCGCCTTGAGGATCAGCTTGAACATCAACGAACGGCTGCGGCGCTCTCAAGGCGCCCAGTACAGGTTACGACAAGACTAGCATGACCTGGGCAATTTTGGGGCAATTCGTGTAGCTATCATTATCCTCGACGTACGGCGCTCGCACGAACTGGAGCCTTGGGGTTGCGTAGCGCCGCTCTGGGAGCTCTCCATGCGTACGTTTCCCTGGCTATATCTGCGCTGCCGCGGAGCCCAATTTTACCTCTGTTTTGCTCAGTCTCATTCTCACTTGGTGGAGATACAATTTGCTACTTTAGTCGTAAATCAATCAGTAAAAGTAAGTGCTGAAAAGCGAATCTGCACCGAACTCTGTCCAATGTCGCCGTGGAGTTCAATGAATCCCGTCTAGCGCGCCTCATGCTCTCAGTCAAGTGCTCAGCGACTAACTTTTCTTGGGAAGAATCGTCCTCTTCTACTCCGTCTTTGCGCCTCCGACCGACCTACCTCCTTGAATAATGCCAAAAAATATTACAAACCCTGCGACTAATGGTGTACGGGCGAGGAATCGTCCGGTTTCTCTTCTATTCCGTCCTTCAACACAAGGGCACATGAGAGCTCATGCAGTGGAGTGGCGCATCGTCGACAAACGTTCAAGACAAGGATGGGAACATGGTCCGCATTGACTGTATATATATCGGCCCCCAAATCCCCCAGTCGATATCCCCACATCCTCTCTTACCATGCCCAAGAAAGCCTACGCCGACTCCATCAATGGGAACCTCACGAGTCCGTCTCGGCCTGGTTCCTTGGACCGCAAGGGGGAGAATGCCGACATGCTCAAAGGATTATTCGAAGAAGTGATCAAAATGCAGACTAATTCTCGTCTCGCCTACCACCCCGAGGATGGCGTTCGTACTCCCCATTCCTTGTCGATGTTTACTGATGCCTCTTTCCGTCTAGCAATTCATCACACCGGGAATCAAGGCATCCTCGAACTTCCAGGCTGAGCAAGCCGATCTCATCAACCAGTTCACTCTCCTGAGCGAGCTGCTCTTCGCCAAGTCCATTCCATTCTTTTCTCAGCGTACGCGGGACACATGAGTTTCGAAATGGGTCTGCCGGGAATTCTGGGCTGGGTTGCGACTCTTTTCAACAACCCCAACAATGTCGCGTTCGAGGCCAGCCCGATTACCACTCTTCTGGAAATCGAAGTCGGTCACGAAATGTGCGAAATGCTCGGTTACAAGGTAAATACCAAGTTCCTGATTCCTGAAGTCTGATCTTACGGATTTACGAACTCTAGGACATGGACGCCAACGGAGAGCCCATGTACTGGGGCCACATCGCCTGTGACGGGACGGTTCGTCGGCTGTATCCTGCCCATATGTACAGGTGGCTAACCCTGAGTTGTACAGGTAGCTAACCTAGAATCTATTTGGTGAGTTTACTTCGAGACCTCGTTAAATCGTTCCTAAAGGCTTTCAGGGTCGGCGAGTCTTACTTTATGATTCCCTTTGCCAACCTAATATTATATAGCTCGCAATTTCAAGTACTATTCGCTGTCCCTCCGCGATGCGATGAAGCCAGGAAAAGAGCTTAACCTCATCGCCAAGCTTCAAGATTCCCATGCCCGCCTTGCGGCCAAATGAAGCTATTCAACGACCTACCCTGTGGGAACTCCTCAACCTTCCGCCCAAAACAATCCTCGACATCCCGTTGCGTCTCGAGTCCGAATACGGTATCACTCCAACATACCTCGACTCCGTCCTTGGTAAATACATCGTTCAGACTCGCGGTAAGCAGGCCGTTGAGCTTGAGTGGGGTATGGAGACTCCCCCGCGCTATTACATCTCTGGCACAAAACACTACTCCTGGCCGAAGGGCGCAGGTATATATTTGTATCGCAATTTACATCCAGCGGTTGGATTAACCTACGTTCTTTGCAGCCATCGCCGGTCTGGGCTCTGAACAGATGATGGACGTTCCGATCGACATTGACGCACACATCGATACTAAAATCCTTCGCGAGCGCCTCCAGGAGTGTCTGGACCAGCAATTCCCCGTCTTCGCGGTCGTTGCAATAATTGGTTCCACGGAGGAAGGCTGCGTCGACCCTCTCGACGAGATCCTCGACATGCGCGACGAGTTTGAGGCCAAAGGTCTCTGCTTCCTTGTCCACGCCGACGCTGCCTGGGGCGGCTACTTTGCCTCGATGATTCGTGACAAGCCCGTTGTTCGGATGCCGAAGGGGCCCAAGGCGGAGCCCCGTCGGGACTTTGTACCAACTGCGACCCTCCGGCCCCACACTGTCAAGCAGTTCCGCGCTCTTGCTCGGACTGACTCGATTACGATCGACCCTCACAAGGCCGGCTACCTTCCGTACCCCGCCGGCGGATTGTGCTACCGCGATGGACGGTTCGCCTTGACCGCCCGACGTATTTGAAAGAAACTGGC
>JARKIB010000691.1:0-39957 GCA_029378385.1 Mycena metata
CGGAGTAGCTTGGACTCCTCCACGAGTCTGACGCTTCCTGGTTGTCTTCTCTCTCTTTATAAGATTATGCTTTGAAGCTTTCTAAACTCCGCTGCTCCGTCTTTTGATCCAATGTCGGCCCGCCACCGATTTATCTTGCCCCTTGATCCGTTCATTCGTCGCCATCAATTCTCACGTGGAACCACGACATCGACACGACGTCTCTTACAGCTTCGCCTTCCTTTCCGGGATAACCATGTCGCAAAAATGGCTTTTGAGTTATCAAATACTTTATTACCTCCTCTTAAGTTCTAGGCGAAATCATCGACATCACATCTTAAGTTCCGAGGAACTTAAGTCCTACAAGCAATACTATATAGCTGTAAAATACACCCTGTATCTACCTCGGCCGCTACTTAAGTTATCGGTTAAATCAGCATTTAAGATCTGTCTTAGGCATGAGCATAAACTTGAGGCCTGGAGTAAAACTTAAGTTGTCCGAGAACTCAAGTTCTACACTCACTTAAGTTGTCCCAGAACTCAAGTGCTACACTCACTTAAGTTGTTCCAGAACTCAAGTTCTACACTTAAGTTCCTTCAGAACTCAAGTTCAGGCACTCAAGTTTGTGAACTTAAATGGACGTGGAGAGGAAAAGAAGCAGCTCACCTCCATTGTGCAGAGACAGTAGCGGGACCAATCACGAGTCATACATGTACATGGTCAGCGGGACTGTTTGGAACCACAAAAAACCGGGTGGCACACAAAATTTCAAAAGTGCCACTACGGCGACGTCGGAGGGGTAACATCGGAGATTACAGGCAGTGGTTGCCTAGAATTAAGAGTGGTGTGGAGTCCTGGGATATTTGAGGGTGGATTGAAGAGAAGACAGAGGAGCTCATGGAAGTTAAGAGCAAGTCGAAGTGATGTGTCGTGCTGTGTTTGTAAATCAATCTCGCCATTGTTGTTGGTAACAAGGTGACAAGTGACACATTCTCTTTTCTTCTTCGACCACCACCACCGATTCACTGCGGCCGCAAAATGTACCACCCACCCTCACCGGGCCTTAATCCAAGACGGACTGCTCTTACTGGCCTCTTAGCAATGGTTGTAGCCCAATTTCCGGCCGTTCCTCCAGTCTAACAGTACAGTTATTGCCACCGTTGGAATTGCAAGACGTTGAATCATAACGGGGGAAAAGGTGTGCGACACGTTGCATGTATCTCGGAGTCTCTGGCTGAATCACCTCGCTCCTTAACTTCCTTGTACAGATCTTACGAACGACTCAGGTGGATCGGGATGGGCGGTGGTTATGACTCGGTGGCAACGACCCGCACAAGGTACGTCCCCTTTTCATTTATTATTCCTTCCCACTCTAATTTCTGTCCACCCTCGTGCACGGCTCCGGTTGCCAGTGTGGCACAATTTAATTCACATTTAGATATTCCCCAATACAACTTCAGTTTTGAAACCGAACTTAAGTTGTCAGTACTTAGGTTTTGAAACCGAACTTAAGCTGTCAGTACTTAAGTTTTTGAAACCCAACTTGAGTTGTTTGAATGAAGTCTTAAGTGGTTGGTCAGTATGGAATGCGCCGTCTATTTAGGCCGCCCGTTGCGGAACTTAAGTTCCGCAGAACTTAAGACGCGGTGTCGATGATTTCTCTCGGAACTTAAGATGGGCTTGTCATATTTCATGAGTTATAAGCCAGAATAGGGGGATTTTGAACCTTATACACTCGGTTCAACCCAACCTGTATGTATGTCACCGATATTGGATTTCTAATGCAACCAGAGGGGGGGTCCTTTGAGTTACGAGCAATTATAGGTACTTATAACCGCTTATAAGACTTCATAATGCTTCCTTCCCTATAAGGTTCGAAATCCCCCTATTCTGACTTATAACTCAAAAGCGATTTTTGTGACACAGGTCTCTTAAGTGTGATTCATCATTCATGATCAGACACATCTTCCTGCCCAGTCTGCCTCCGCCACAGCTCAGGCTGAAATTGATTCTGCCCTCCTCCACCTTCGGGCCTTCAAGAAGACGACGAAGCCTGCCAAACTTTCCTATTCGATCTTCGTTCATCCAAACAGACAGTTTACCTCCATGGCATTTTGCCTCTTGCCTGGTTTTTAAGTTTGTTTCACTCTCACCCTCGCAGACGAAAGTTCAACGTTGAAACCCTTACTCTGTGCCTAATGTTCAATCGAGCCCGAATATTCCTTCCACTCAGACAATGAAACTCAAGGTCAATGTACTCCCCGATTGATGTTACCTATCCTATGGCTTGATACAATCCCTGCTCAATATTGAAACCTGACGGCAGCTTTGTCATAAGTGAAGTTCCGGTTTACATTCAATCGCTCACACTGTGCCAAGAGCCGAATATATTTTTCAGTGCCGATATCAAGGGATTGCCAGGGCGCGAAGCGCCCTGGCGAGCTCTTGTGGTTTATATATTTCTTGAAAGTCTGAAATTTGAATGCGCCCACGATAACTCACGACGAAGCTCGATCTAGGTGTGAGCCACTCACGCCGCTCCCCTCAGTCTCCTTCAGGCTGTCTAACCTTTCTAAAGTTGGAATCACGTGCCGATCTCAGCCGGCGAACGAATACTGTCATCATTCCCATCGGCTCGGACTCGAGTGCCGATCACAATCGGGAGCGGCATAGGTATCGGCACAGAGAATTATGCACCCGGAGCGATGAATATAATATGAGAAGGAACCGTATGTCTTGCTCCAAGGTCGCCGTTCCAGACTCAGAAGGATCAAATTTGCGAAAATGCAAGTTGAGGATTTAACGAAACCCTCGGGACGAGAGGTGCGTTGTGTGGTTGCTTGTCTTTTCATGACGCCGATCATATTTGAGCGTTTCGAGTCCACATATAAATAAATACACGGGTGAGTTTGTGGACGCGACGGATGAATCAACTGGAGACTATGTGGTTGAAACGTAGAAAGGCGGAGTTGTGCCCAGCTGGATCCAAGTTATGTCTCAGATAAAAGTTACACGGATTTTCTTGCACCGAGCTTATGGAGTTTCTGAGAGTCCACTGGAAATTGCTGCCCGATTGCGCGTTGGGGTCAGCATGGCACTGCGGCTGGCGGGTTATTTTTTACCTTCACACAAGGAAGTCGCGGAGCTGCGTCGGCCCAAAGAGTAGCAAGAAATCGAATGCAAAGTCCCAAGATAGTAAGTACAGGAGGTAAGTACATATTGCAGCATTTCGTCTTCGTCCTCGTCAGCAAATCAATCATTCACCAAGCTCCTCTCTCCATTGAGCTCGCGTTTTTGATGCATGCACGGCAATGGCGTCCGCGACAGCGAGCGCGTAGGTACCATCATCCTCGTCTGTTTGAATATCAGAGCAGAGTCAAGCCGTGGAATGGAGTGAATATTCACAGTATTTGAGGGAAGCTTGAATCTCAAGTGGGTTCTCCAGATCCGGTTCCAAAAGTGTCCCATAGACGAGAGAGAAAATTTCTTTCAGCGTAATATCGGACGACCACAGCCGCCCGAGCTCAGCGATACAGACCTGAAAAACATCAGTGCGAGTTTATATAAAGATGAATCCGCGCTCGATTCACTTTGCCCTGTTTCGAAATCTGTAATTCAAGAGAAGACTTGTTAGGGCGTAGATTGCGAGTACGAGTGGAGGCTTTTACATTTGGGTGCAATATGAACGTGACGAAACGGACCTCCGGGGGATCGCGCGGATATCCGGCAGGTAGATTGACGGTCAATAAAAAGGTCCCTCCGACGTAGGGACAGCTGGGAAGGTCCTTCGGGGCCTAGATATTGAATTAACACAGTGCTGCTGGGTGGAGAGACTCTGGAACATTTACCTCTAGAATTACTTTTAGGAAAGACATATCCTGGTCATTGAAGTAGACGTCGATATTTGGGTGGGCATCTGCGACAATGTTTTTGATCTAGCGCGAATAAAAATAGTAAGCCCCGCATTTGAACTAACATGAAAGCAGGAAGTCACTTTACCTCCCTCATTATACGACGGGTGCGATCATCGGCGGCGCCCACAAAACCCACGGAATTAGCGGCGGATTTGACGGGCTTCTTGAGCAGCGGGTGCTCGGCTCTTGGTGGAAACTTGTCAACGGTGATGAGGTCGACAGGATACATATATTGATTTTCGTATGCCGCCAGCTGATGCTGAGACATGACGAAAGGCATCCGTGCCCGGGGTGGTCGGTCACCAGAATGAAGGACAGTCTCCAGGTCCTAAGAAGCGTTGTACAAGCTGTTACCGCAGTTGAGAACAGTCAAACTCACAAAAATGCTCAGGGCATCTGCCAAAGAGGTCTTTGGGGCGAAACGATAGCCGCCTATATGAGATATCTCAGCTTGAATGAAAAAGAGCGAAATTATCACTGACCAGTGGCGACGGAAATAGCATGTAAAATCGGATCACTGTTGTGGCCTACTTGAACCGAATCGACGACAACCCTGGCGCGCTGTAGCGCAAGACAGACATCGCGCGCCGAGCCCGCCGGGCTTGTGTCCTCGCCATCGGAGACAATGATAATCCGCTTTTTAAGATTGGGCAGGTCCGGGCGATATCCGGTCAAGACTCGTCTAGCCGAGTCCAGCGCGTCGTAGACGGCTGTATCTCCGCTGGCGGTAGCGCGATCCAAACTTTGGCGAAAGTTTTCGAATATGGGTGTGAGCTCCTGGGTCACCAAAGCTTTGTCCGAAACTAGGGAACAATATCGGGAATATGATTGGGGCAGAAAAATGGAGCACTTACAGGTTACAAGTCCAAGAACTAAAGAGACAGTGGTGTCGAAGGAGCTCTGGAATAGGAGAGTGAGTTGACATTCTGTGAAGCGGACGTTACTTACGACCCGATTCAAAAATACGTGAAAGAGCTCTTTGAGCAAGTGTAGTCGGGTAAGTGTTTTACTCTCTTCTCGAACCGCTCGAGCGCCTTGAAGGGCGACTCCGCCTGTGAAACGGCACTCAAGCTTGAGTGATGGAAGAGAGGAAAGGAGAATTCGGTCCGCCAGATCTCCATCGGTGTCCACCGGGTGGCCTCGATAAACACCATCCCCGGATTGCTTCAAGCCGTGCCTGAAGAGAGTCTCAATAAAGAAGTGTAGACCCAAGTGAGAAAACAAACCAGAGACGGATCTTGGTGATCCTGAGACTCGGGAAACCCAAATTTGCGCTATCTATGTAGCTTAAGACTATGAGAAGAGACGCGTCTTTGGGCACTACAAGTCGCTGTGGAGAGCGTCCTTCGCCGACGGTAACTTCTATGGCACACATTTGTCGCGTGTGCGGTTCACAACCGAGCATTTCGAGAATGCTATCATCCACCAGGTCGGTACCACTAAGGGTCAGATCGGTTCGATCCGCGATGATTAAATGGGATGCGGAGGAGCGGAGGGTAAACTCGGAATACATCCCACGGGTAGCACGATTTGCGAGAGCGTAGACGGTTCGGGTCGTTGTGTCTGGGGAGAGTTTCCATGTCGTGGTCTCGTTGCGATGTTGGAGTGTGAGAGAAATCGACGGGGCTTTGGACTTTTTGGTGAATTTCGGAACGACATCAGCGCCGGCCACCTAATAAACCAATTCAAGTTTGAAGATAATGATCATATCGAAAACAACGTACCCAGGCCATCACCGCTTTTTTGAGTTGCGGTCCGGCCATATTCGCGGAGACACAGTGCCCTAACGGCCACGGCCAATGCCGATACCATACCTCCGTCCCGCGATTTACAAACACCCGCGCTGGAGCATTATCGGGATGCACGGGGTCCACAAGAAGCTCGCCCGTCCTTTTTAGAATATTCAATAGCGAAAGTAGACCGTTTTATGTTACTGACCTGAAGTCGAGGAATTTCTGAGGAATGTCGTACGGTTCTTCGCCAACCGAAAGTTTCGCCGCACTGTCGGTTGTCAACCGGATCAGCAAGGACTGCAACTGCCCTCGCAGTGTAGCGTTAGCAGCTGCAAACACGAAACACGCCAGCTAAGAATAATCCAAATGAGAAAGAATCAATCACCGGACGAGGAATATATACCTGAACCATTGAGGCGCGGACGAGAGGGTCTTGCGGTTTATCCCCGTGGTCTTCGAGACTAAAAACAAATCGCAGAAGGTCTCGTGATGCTAAAACTGAAAGTTGATCTAGCAAATTGGCAGCGCCCTGCGGCTCATCGATCAAAGTCGCCCAAGGGTGGTGGCAACTAGGGTGCTGAGATTCCAAGTGCGCCTTGGCTATACGTAGTGGATTTAGAGACACCCGTAAAATAGAAGTCGCGGGTTTATCTCACCTTTTGAAGTAATCTCTTCATATCGCATGTTCGTGACGAGTTCAGCTACGGCTTTATTAGTCTCAATTTTGGCGTCAAACGCTGGGGTCGCATCAGGCGCTTGATGCCCCGATTTCTGTACGCTAGAAGCCCGGTTCATGGACTCGCTGAGATCGAGACACAGCACGATTGCCTGGAAGTGTTCAGCATACTGTATGGAGTTTTGGAAGCGGTTCTCGCACCTCGTCTGGTGGGCGCGAGATAGCGGATACTTCTCCGAAGCAGTCAACCTGCCAAGTATCCTCGGCTTTCCGGGTCTCGATGACTTTCTGTAGCGCGTGGCTGACGTCGTTGATGTCGACTTCGGTATCCCCGCCGTGCCTACACAACCAAAATGCGTCGGGCGAACTGACTTGGAATTGTGAAGGAGACGACATACGTGGGGCGAAAGAAATTGACATCACGAGTCGTGCCGCACCCTCGCCCGGTAAAGACCCCGAGCAAACCCTGACGGCGACGGGACTTCGTCAAAATTGTACCAGACTTGGAAAAGGAATCACAACAATACCTCTTGGTCAATGACGATTCGAGGTGGAATTACATCAACGGACTTCAACTCCAATGGACCTTGAGTAACGAGATCACCGAGATTTGCGCGTTTAATTGCGGAGACAAAATCCCGCGCGACGCCGTCGAGCGGAGCCATCATCGTCGGCGGCGCAGCCGCGATATCCTCTACACGAAGCAGAAGCGTCGAAAGAGAGGGGAGACCGGTTAAACGGGGAAGAAGCTGGCGGACGACGTCGGTGGCGGACATTTCGGTAACGGGGGGAAGAGGGGCAGAGTGAGTCGGATGATACAAGGGTCCGCTGGGCTGATTGAGGTGGGCGACGGTTCGCTCAACCAAGGTTGAATTAACAAGGACTGGGTCTCTCAGCCGCTTGCGAGAGAGAGTACAAACAAGGGAAATTTCTTCAACCGGGCTTTTGCACAGGACCTGCGAGTCCTCCTTGGCAGCGCTTGCAATATACGCCAATAGAATTCGAACCTTGAGAACGAAATGAGATACTTGAATGAACAAAATGGCGGAGCGAAGACCGCAAAGGTGTACATACTGTTTCGAAACGACGTGTTTCACGCGTGGTAATTGCGGCGGGACCCCGCCAGGAGAATTCTCCTACCGCATGGAACAACGCCGCTGACAGAGCCGCCTTCTCCTCCGGCTGCGGGACTTTGTTCAACAACAACGCTGCGACTAAGCCCACCAAGTCAGCGACAGTTACCACCAAGAGCTTTCGTTACTCACGCGTCCGGATGGCGGGCGGAAACCGCAGCACCGAATATGCTTGCGCAAGCACGCGCTCCTCTCCAGTCCCGCCTGTCTGCGAGACTGCGTGGGCAAAAAGATACAGTGACGAAAGAAGCGCTGCGATTCCGCGTGTGGTCTGGGGAACGTGTGGCTGCCATGCAGGGTCGGCGAGGTACATCGATTGCTTGGAGACCTTCGTGCCCTTGTCGGGAACTGCAGGCGTGGTGTCCCCTACGGTGCGCTTCACCACGTACAACACGATCGCGTCGTTCGTCGAGGGGAAGAGATGCCTGATCTGTGTATCGCCGTACGCGATAATTGGGGCGTGGGAGGTGTGGAGATCAACAGAAAAGGGTCCGCTACGGCGCGATCTAGGAGGTGAAAAGTTGTGGGTGGGAAAGAGGGCGAAGCGACGGTGGGCTTGATTGAGGTGGCTGGAAGATGGACAGACGCTGACAAACGTCGAGCCAACCAATTTTACCGACCTGCAAGGAAAACGCGGAGTATTCACGCGTAAATAATTAAATTAGTAAGTAAAAAAACAGCGCACTCGGTTACGGCGTCCCTGGAATGAACGCGGAGTAATAGGTCCGAACGAACGAAATTGTGGTCCTGGAAAAAAATCTCGACGAGCATCACCACCGCGTCTGTGGAGACGATGGTGGTCGCCTCCACTCGGGAAACGCCGTCCATGGGAAACGGGATGGGAATGCGGTCAATTTTGACCCCGTCCCACGCGAGGACTAGGTGGGGTTTGATGTTCTGAAAGTCCACTGCCTCGCGCGGGAAGCGAGCCACTGCACAGCCAGAGGGGCAGCTGGTTGAAGCGGAGCGAGGGCCCACACAATGGGCGTGATGGAGATGGCCACACCCCGCATTCTATGGTTGGGAATCAATCGCTGCATGTCGCGAAGTGGGAGTGGGTACCTCAACCAAGGGGCAGAACCGCACGGAAGCTGGCTCTTCTCCGCGGTTTTCCGCACGGGCGAGACACGGAGGGCACGGGAACGCTGACGAGGGACAAACTTGAAACACCGGCCATGGGCGCATAAGAGGATTACTTACCCAGTGCGTCGGTGCAGATGGAACAATGAGGGGCCCCAACGATGTTGGAATCTGAAGTATGATGTTGAGATGGAAAATAATTATGCAGTGAAGGCTTTACCGAGGGCTACATGGGAATAGGGGCACTCGCCGTCGGAACACGAGGAGCCGTCCAAAGTAAAGCGACAGTGGAGGGTGCTGGAGAGGCCGTGGCGTTCAATCTCTTGGCCGATATGGCAGCTGCACGCGGCATCTTCCTCCACGCAGCCATCGTCCTCGTCGACCTCCATCGCGTTTGGCGAGGTCCATTGCAATGCGCGAGCGGCCTCTCTTTCGAGAGCCCTCTAGGGACGAATAATGACTTGGAAGGACACTGCTAGGGAGAGGACCTCCAGCTACTCACCAAGGTTGTGGCGCCACTAATTGGCTCACCCTCGAAAGCAAGCACGCCGTTGGTCGGTTCGGTTCGATCTTTGGGCGTCTGTTTTGCGTGGGTAACCGCATGTTCAGCGGTGACGAAAACGATTTTGAACCGGTCGACCGCGTCGAGCACTCCATCGCTCGCTCGGGTGGGCTTTTCGGCAGGGTTAGGCGGAAGCGTATTATAGATTGGCGGAAGGGGAGTCGGGTTTACATCAACAAGTCTTGCGGTGACAATATCGTTGTCGCCGATCATCTCTATACCACTATTTCTGTATTGAGTATGGCACTGGATCGGCCTGAAATAAGTTCTTACTCTTGGTCGCGGAGCTCGAAGCCACCCGCAACTTCCAAGATGACTCCGTTCGGGCGGTGAAGCGTCGCTGCGATCTCCTTGGCCAGATCGGCGTTGGTTGCACTTGAATCAATAGATACCTTCACAGAGACAAGGCCTTGGTGCAAAGAAAACAAAAACAGATGATCCACCCACGGCGATTTTCCTTTGCCTTTTCTGCGCTTGCGAGGCGTCACTGACGACAAGGTCCTCTTCGAATGCGACGAGGATGCGCCGCTTTGCAGGCATGATAGAAGTTATGGACTAAAGCCCACTGCAGCTGGAAGGAAGAGGAAGACGAGGGAAGGAAGAGAACGGCGTTTGTTTGGAGTGCGGGCTTCAGAGTAACAACCCAATCGGAAACGGATCATCCGGGCCGGATACTGGAGTTTCAAGAAAACGGGATTTTTTAAATCGTTTGGCGGAGATTCGGTGGACAAGAAGGTGAAAAGGGATAGTCGCAATATTTTGGATGGGTTTCTCGTCTTTAGCACGGAAATCCAATATATTACATCCAACCGTTCTTCTGCGGCGATGCCGAAACTCATGTTGGCTCTTTCCGAATTGTAGCAGAACGTGAACATGTTTGATATTTAATTGAGATAGATAGGTAAAAATATTAAGCTCAGCTAATTTCAGAGGAAATGAAGAGGGAGTTTTTCATTGCTTTTTTAGGTTCATAAACACGAGAGTGAACATTTGAACCGTGGGAACAAATCTTCCTAGCCCACGGATTATGATGAAGTGCCTCGCGTGCGTTTGAAAAGTATTGGGTGGCCTTTTTTAATTGCCGCCTCTTGGACAACCCTTCTTTTAGTACTCTCCGTTGAATTCTGCGCAGGTGGGGGTCTACCGATCGAGGAGTCTGAGGAGTTAAGGACCGAGTGACTATTGTGGGTCAAATATTCCTGAATGCACAAGGAGTACCTCAAATTCAAACCACGCGTTACTGAGAAGGTATTGCACAGGCTCTTTACGGTATGTTGCAAATGGCCGCCGGCCATTTGCAAAATGTTGAGCCCCAGTGGAAATTTAAAAACGCGCTAGCCGTTTTTATTATGACCTCCAGCGGATGATCTACCTCAATACATTTTTCAGACACCTGTGGACCCACAACTCCCTGCGGTAAATCGAGGGTGAACTAAGTCAAAGAAAGACGTCTCCCGTCGGCCGACTCTCCGTTGATGCGGTGCTTTTTCCCCTCATCTCTGCCGACCTCGTGTCCACAAGTACGGCCATCTATCAGAGCGTCCACCACCTGATGCGTTAACGGCGGTTGCGCTCAGAAATCAAAATACCTCACGTCGATTGGCTTGGGGGCGCACTCAATTGGGACTACCTTGTGCCGGCTACGTAAGGGAGCTACTAGTATGGTCGACCATCAAGTACTTTAATTGTTATCTAAAGGTACCCTAAGTCCCGACGTCAACATCCAGCAGTCCCTTTCGCAGCACGTCCTTTGGAGGCAATGCGTCATGGAACCAACATCAATTTCTTCTCGGCACTTGGGTGTTATGCCATCAGATGTCAAAAATCCAGAAATTGCGGAAACTGTGGACCCGTAAGTTTCACTGAACTGACGTCCCCTGGAACGGTGCTGTGTTGAGGAAGCGAGGCTAGCGCTAGGTTATAGCGCTAGACACAGCTAGAGTGCATATGTGCAGTGGGTGAGCATTGTAAACCCTTTTGTATATGCAGAAATCATCGTATAAGACTCTGAGAGTTCCCAGACGCCTGCGTAGCACTTCTTGAGTTGCTGTAGAATAGAATGTTCGATGTTGCACTCCGAGTTGATGGGATGCCTGAATGGGGAAGGCACAGCCTCCAGCACAGCTTTAGGTGCTGTCTCCTCGACTTGGATGCCACTTTCCCTTCGACCACCATGAACTGTGCCTATGGCGGCGGCGGCCCTCCTCAGAATACCGACATCAGCGGAATTGGTGTTCGCGTGTCTTTTTACCTACAAACCCTCTTCCTAAGTAAGTTAGAAAAAAACATACGCGCGTCTATCCGATTAACAGCATTCAGGTTGCTTGTCTGCTCGGGCAGGATCGCTGGAAGAGATAAAGTCGGCGCTATACACACTATTATTCACCAATACCGCAATGGCTGTTACTGCCTTGATCCTTGGATTGAAACCACAGCCAGAAATTAGCTTTCATGAGTAGCGCCTTCCCTTCCTCTAAAAAAATCCATATCAAACTCTCTCAGTGCTCTCGTGGTTCTTTACCTCCTTTACCTCTCCTGGGTCACGGTCTACTTTTCACTGCCCGCCTGTGCAAGATTCGACGGCACCGTCAAGCTCCTTCAGGTCTTCTCCATCATCCAGAGCTACACAGTCTTCGCCTTCGCTTTCGCGGTCCTCATCACCGCACCATCATTCGGCTTTCCATCCAATTGCAACCAAAACGCCTCCGTCGTTCTGTTCCGGCCCTTTAACGCCCTCAAAGCCGGGCGACCCGTGGGCTGGGTCGTCACCGGAATTGTTGTGACGGTGTACACCGCTGTCCTGATTAGAGACCATCTTCCACAGGCGCACAACGCCATCCTACAGTGGATCCGTAGGCGGGTCACGAAAGAGGTCCCTGCGACGGGCCCTGGGCTGCCGATGGATGAATCGCCTACGTCGCTGCCGCAACGCCGGCCGCAGGCTACTCTCATCCAGAATAAAGTGCAGTATAACTCGCGAAGGACTGCGGAAATACCGGTGAGTCTCTGTGAGCTTTTATTGCCAGTTATATTTACTGTACTATTACGACCAAAGGTTCAGGTGACGGGTGACAGAGGGTCATGAACTGAACCAATTTGGTGTCAGTGACGGTGACATTCGAATTTTTGGGTTCAAATAGGGGTAGAAACTGTCAAAAAATCTCGGCCGGCAGATGCCGGGGACTGCCGATCGTCCATTTATGGTAATTTCTGTCGATTGCCGATCAATGAACCTCCTATCCAGTGAACCTTTGCGGTGACGGGTGACACCCCGTGAACCTTTGGTCGTAATAGTACAGTACTTCCAATCCGTCGCAGAAAGAATATGACCTGCAAATTGCGTGGAATATCGTCATTAACATTGCATTTGTGCTAGTCCTCTGGGCTCTGACGGTCATGAATACCGAGCTCCTCATCCGTTGGAATCACTTCGCGCCCAACGATACTCTCCAGTCGTCGTGGCAATTTGGGTAGGTACGTTTCCACCATCTTATGGACTAGGGTCAATGCTCATGAATCATCCGTAGGTACTGCCCATGTTCCTGATCGTCCTCCCTCTGGCCAATCTCATCACCGCGTTCCGAGAATTTGGGCTCCGACCCCAGGTCACCGCCAAGTCGATGGTCTAGTTGGCATCGCAATCGTATTTGGACTAACTGTATTGTTATCGGATATCCATCCGTTCCTCCTGTCAAGTTTCCAGTTTCATGCGTCCTTGGTTAACGTTAGCCGGATGCCGCACCGACGCGCGTGCGACGGCATTGGCATCGATGACGAACGCGCACGCGACGGCATGCATCGAATCAATTTTGGGGTGGTTATGCGGTGATCCGACTGTCGCCCGAAATCCTCCTACAAAGACCCGATTCTTAATTGACCTCGGGCACCCGCCCGAATCGCTAATGTACACAGGTATAGTGCGATTCCGATGGGCTGGGCCTGCGAACGACTCCCAAGAAGTACAGTGCAAGTGGGTCGCTAAGGGCAGTTTCAGGTGGGTCAGTGCCTATTTCGAAGGCAGCCAAGCGATCTTCTAGATGGGATTGCCTTCCGAAGCTCAAAGTTGTGGGGCGTTGGTTGGGCGCTTGCGGTTAAATTCCGAATGATTTGCGACGGTCTGATCCGAAACGAGAGTCGTTTCCTTATGAGGAAGGACCCAGATATATCTTTTGCTGTGCTATTGACTCTCATGTCACTGAAGTGGTGTTCTATTTAGACCCCAGTCGTTCAGCCGACCGGCTCGTGCTCTGATGACTCAGACCGAATTGCTGAGTCGGATGGGGGACGGGCTCAGTCAGCATATCCCGACCATTTACGAGCTCTTGCTTGGTGAGTCGCGTCGAGTCAGGACTTGCCCGATGACAGCGGCGGGCACTAGATTTACACCTCTCTTGATCTTCGCGGGCAATGTTATTGGTCCTAGAAGATCGGCAGCAATGGTGCGTGTCGTGCCGTACATCGCCCCGCGACGGTTAAGCTTCACCGCAGCAATGATGAGCCGCGACTGGGACATTCGTAAGGCGCCCAGAAACGTTCTTTCATCCCGTGATTTTGTCCCGAGCTATATAAACGGACGCGTACCTGTCCCGACCGGATTCAATCCTTAACCTCTAGCGCTGGCCTCCACTATGACTCAGAATTTCTTCACCTCTAGTCCCACGTCACACTCGCCGCGAAGCAACTTGCCGC
This sequence comes from Mycena metata, assembly GCA_029378385.1. Taxonomy (NCBI): domain Eukaryota; kingdom Fungi; phylum Basidiomycota; class Agaricomycetes; order Agaricales; family Mycenaceae; genus Mycena; species Mycena metata. The sequence continues at coordinate 13,768 of JARKIB010000691.1, forward strand.
GCGGGAAGGCCTGCATGAATTGCCGGTAATGTGTTCCGCAAAGCCTATCTACGCCGTGCACTGATCGAAAATCCTGATCGTGTTCGCAGGCGTCGCAAAATAGTGAAAATTCCGCTCTCATCTCCGTCGCTTACCGTACTAATTCCCCTCCTTCACAGAAATGCGATGGACACAAGCCGATATGCAGCCAATGTATGCGGTCCCCCGGAACGGCAGAAGATTGCGAGTATCCGCTCGAGGGGCGCTCGCGAACACAGCAATTAGAGGAGACAATAAAGAAACTACAGTCGCGCATTGGGGAGTTGGAGGCGACGGCCAACGACGGCCAGTCGTCTATACTCCTGCATGAACCCTACGATGGCGGGGATATACCTTTCATGGCACTGGAAATGCCAGGGTTCTTAGATTCGTGGTCTACTCCTGGGTCCGTTGACTCCACATCCCGTATGTTAATTTCACTGCACATGAAATGAGGCTGACCCATCGGACCTCCAGCGACTACTCGCGTCAATTCACCCACCTCTTCGTCAAGTTCTTCAAGCCTCGTACTCGAGGTAAAAATCCGTGCCTGAATGTATTTCTATCAGGCTGACTTTCCTCGCAGGAGCCGCCGTCAGAGCTGACTGAGGGATTGTAGGGCATTCAGTTTATCCTCCTGGCAATTTTACTGACTGTTCCTCCAGGGTCGATGCCTTCTTGGAGAATTTCTCGCAGGTCGGCTTCTTCCTCGATTGCGTTAACTTCCGACACTCTGCGCTCCTGGTCCTGCCATTCGGTCACTATGACCGACCATCGCCCGCTCTTCTCAGTGCTGTCTACATGTGGGGATCTCGTTTATCTCGGGCGCCGCGACATCCTATCTACAACGAAGATGCATTTCTTGTCTGTACTTTGCAAAATATACACCAGGATCTGGGCGGCAACCATCCACATCGAGTTATGCACAGTATCCAAGCTGAAGTACTGCTGTCGATATACTACCTCACCCTCGGCAGGCCGGTCGAGGGCATATATCACTCCAGCGCGGCCGTATCGCTGGCTATTAGCGCGGGTCTCCACCTAATTAAATCCTCGCTTCTTACCTTACAGCCTTGTTTTGGTGTTCTGGAGACACCCTTGCCTCCGGCCGCAGACGGCTTGGAGGAAGGCGAGCGGATAAACGCATTCTGGACCGTCGTCGTCATCAACAACTACTGGGTTGCCGCACACGGGTCACCTTCCGCAATCCCGTACCACGACACGCCCATAGACACGCCCTGGCCACTCGAACTAGGGGATTATGTCTCTTCGGTTAGTCGTTTCTCGTCACATTCAATGCCGAGCGCCGCACCGACCCCGCAATACCAGCAACTATTCGATGACATGGTCGGCGGCGGAGGGTCTACGGTGACCAGATTCCTCGCTGGTTTCAATGTGGACGGATTCTCCGCATTGGCGTTACTTGCCAAGGCGTCGATCTTACTGGAGCGAGCCATTACGTTTTCCACCAGATATTCAGGTAGATATCTCGCGCCTTCCATCCTGACTGCGCTGCTGACACTTCCACCAAGACCATTCGGACGCTGCGGCCTTCGATTCCTTGGATCTCCTGCTCGAACAATTCGAAGCGAGTCTTCCCCTGGCCCTCGAAATTCAACGGACTGTGGAGATGTCGAAGCACAGTCTCCTGATTACGCAAACCTTGACACACGCAGCAATAATCCGCCTCCATGCGCATCGCATCCACAGCTCTGAAGTTTCACGGGGGAAATACAGGACTGCGGCCAGGGCTGTCGTTCATCTCATCAACAACACCGATTTCTCGTCCAAGTCACGGCACATAGATCCCATCATCGGGGTGCGTTCTCTTCCGTCGTCCTTAATGAGGGTGTGAAATTTATCATCTGTTGTAGATATTGTGGGCGATCGTGAGCGAGGTGTTCGTTGCCGAACTGTCCAGCATGCGAAGTTTCGGTATGGTCGGACGACTCACGCAGCAGCACCAAGATCTGATATCATGTCTCGAAACGATCCTCTCGACAATGCGCGCATTTTCAAGCACCAGCCCGCTAATAGGTACGCCTCCTTCGAGCAAATTTCCGCCGGCCCATGTTGACTCGGATCTATCTTTCGCAGAGTACTTTTCGACCCGCATACAGCAAGCGTACCATAAAAGTACCACTTCAGGTTAATTTTGAACGCTCTGTTGTATAATGGATCATGGGCCGCGAGGGCCGCGTTAATCTATGGACCGCCCGTCCTAACCTGATACCGAAATAATCCGGTGATGCTGGGGCATGCCGTCCCGCGCTCTATTGTACATGCGCGACTGCGCTTCCCATACTATGTACTATGTATACCAAGCTTAGAATATACGCACGCATATAAAATGTAATTTACGCAATGTACTAGTAGCTATGAACGAGTATGTACTTACTATGGTTGGACCTTAGTTTTGTACTTTCAAAGTTGTTACTTTTGGCCACCCTTAAACCAGACTGCCATGACACCGCAATTTAGGAGCCGTTTCATATTATGCGACTAGTCATGCGCGCCTACTAAGACCGTGCCCCCCGTGCCCATGGAAGGCCGGCACGAATGAAGATAAAAAACAGGACTGTACAGCCATGAGTGGGGGCTTAATTTGTACCGGATCTCGACAACTTTCCACTTGCACCTTGGTGCCTTTTCTGACCGCAGTCGCATATCGTCGGCAAATAGCCGAATAATACTTAGCTCGCGGCGGTAGCATCCGGGGTTGGTTCAACTTACGACATCCGCATTTTGTGTCGGTGATTGCATTTTGTGAGTCGCGGGAGAAGCATCGGGATTTTCATTCGCACGCGGCGAGGGAGTGAAAGATCAGCGTTCAATCTCGTGCAAGCCGTGGGTTAAAAATGATGCCTGATTCGACGCAGGATGAACGGGGCACTAGATTACTCACGGGTGAACTATCCTCCGGAGTGGGTCTATTCTCTAATCGCCAGGGCGCCTAGAACTCTAAGTTTATCTGGTTGGCCATGTGCATCTGCTCAAACCAATTGAAAAAGCTGTTGAACTGCGGCTCCGAACCGGCCAATAAAGATATAAACTTTGGTTTTAGTGGCTGAGATGATTGCCTTGCCGTGTCCTCCTGGGCTGAAGTACCCATCGGAGTCAAGTCGCGTGTAACCTCACATAGGGTGGCCGTGGTAAACACCGTTTCCCCCGAGATGGGAATTTATGCTAGGACGGCAACCCAACACATCGTGAACATTGGCCGATACTTCAAGACAGCCAGATTTCTCCAAGGTTGACGGCACAGAATCTCCGGAAAATTATCTGAAGAGGATCAGAACGACGCCACAGTTTCGTGAGGTACTGTAAAATCGCACAGTCAAGATATTTATGGCTGTCGTGGGATTCGGTGGGAGTGCCGTCGGCCAGCAACGAACCCCAACGCGAAGATAGTTGGGGTCGGAACGTCCCCGAGCTAGCACTTCGATATGACTGTCGATGCGCCCGGGCTGCCCGACGCCGTCGGCTCATTTCATGTCGAGGCTGAGTCATGGTTGAAAAATAGAATACTTCGGCACGTGGAAATGACATAGTGTACATCTCTGGGCCGTGGAACGGGCTGGGAGGATCTAGGTCAGTGTTGGTGACAGCGACAGAGGCGACCTAACTCACAAATAATTCGCCGAAACTCCACCGGTAACTGAAGCTGCTGTCCACCGTTCCTCGCGGATTATAGCACGCACGAGTCTGGGGCCGGGAATAAGACTTTTTGTGCCAAGTTACATTGGAAGAGTCGCCGAAGCGGCAATGACCGATGTGGTTGAACACCGAAAACCGGAGAAGCATTAAACACCGGCTGTCCTGAACATCAGCGGCTTCTCTTCGCGGGGGTGAATCGCCCCCCCTAGGCTTAACGCTTCTTCTGCCTGTAGGATCACAACACATGGCCTTCGCCCGTCGGTATGACGTTTCACCTCGAGGGTGAGGCGGGGACCCCACCAATAACTCCGATTTCAGCAAAGTTCAAGAGTGAATGGACGTACGATATAGCTTTCGGCCGAAATATTTATGGTGCCCGTCTTCTGACACTCCGCGGATATAACTCCCAGAGACCAATTCGATTGTAGATCGTGCCTCCGTGTATTCGGATCTGAGCAAGTGAACCTGCCGCACTCCACAGTTGTCAGCGACGAGCTGCGGGGTATTAGAAAGCGGCCGGAACGTCGGGTTGACGAGTGTGAGCTTGTACGTTCGTGCCGCAAGTTTCTTTTTTGAGAGGGGGGGACTCAATGTATACTGAATAGATGAAGAATATAAACCTGCGGCTTATCAGCTCATCTAGATCTTGCAAAGACTCGAGTCAACGTCGGTGGACCGGCAGATCTGTCCTTTGCCACAGTCACTCCCATTTGACTCCAATGCAGACTTCAGCCCGCCAAAAAAAGGGAATGGGGAAAGATTTTGAGGAAAAGTCCTTGGGCGCGGCCTAGCCTGGACTGTTAACAACCCTTGCGTAGCCCGTTCATCTCACCCTGGGGGAATAGGTTTTTGAATTGATTTTCCTGTTGCGCCTCGGATTAGTGGTGGGTTCTAGAGTATATGCGGGCACGTCAGAAAGGTCCTGATCGTGGCTTGGTCAAACTACCAACGTTGTCAATCAGTGAAGGCTCCAGAGTTTCAGAGGTGATAATAATTCTCACCTAGACCAAAGTCGTCAGAGACAAAACTACGCTCGAAATTACGGGGAGCGGTGGGTCTAGATCTAGGGGGGTTCCTATCGTGTTATCAACACTTGTGAGTAGCTTGACAGCGGGGTGAAAATATTATTGAGGCGAGCAACCGAAGGGGACAATTTCCTTTGTGGGTTTTAGTCCAAAATTCTCTGTAGGAGTGGCGCGGGAATTATACCACCATCGAGTAGGCCGGGCACTGATTTATTCGCAGATGGCCTCGCCATTGCCACTGGTAGTTCAGAAACCGATGTCTCAAATCAGAGCACGAGACTTCGGACTTGCTTCGGACGGCGCGACTTGCGTGACGGTGGATGATTTTAGGAACATCTCATATTGTTATTGGATCGTTATAATTCTTGTGACTTCCATGAGTCTGGCACCATCCGGCCCCATTAAATCACTCACTCTTACGCTGAAAGCGCAGAAGCTGTTTGAAGGTTCGAAGCTTGGTGCGAAGAGATCAAGAAGAGATGATGGCGGAAAGAAGTTCCGGAACCGGGCCGGCTATTGCTGTCAGTGTTGTCGGCCCTCAGTTGTTGTGCACAGGTCTCGGCCCTTGCTTTGGTTCCTCGCTCGGTCTCCTCTGTTTCGTGTTTGGTATCGTCTTTGCCCAATCTCTGCCGTCCTTGAGTACGATAAGGACCACAATCCCTTCCCTTGTCTGCTCTCTACAAGTTGGCGCTGCTGTTTTCTCCTTCAAGTTGTTGGCCAAAAAATCTCGTCTTCAAGTGTCTGCCACCGCCGCTGGGTTCAATAATGCTGGGTTGCGGAGTGTTGTATATCCTCGTTGCCCTCCTGGGGACATACTTTACTGCTTTGGCTGGAAATCACTTTGACCATCTATCTTCTCCCGCCCGAGGCGCTGCGGTCTTCGATTTTGAATGGCCAACGCCACGCCTGGGATGAAATTAACCACATGGACAGCCTAGCCATTTTACGGGCAAGATCACCGCTAGCGCTCAATTTACCCTTCGAGAGCTCATTAATCATTTCGCGTTTCGAGCTCGCTGACAGAGAGACGCAGGAATGTACCGAGCAAAAAGGAATCAATCGTTGCGATATCATACGTGGCCACCGTGTCCTCAATTCATGATAACACCTCAACTGCTGTGAACCACGTGTGGGGCTAATTCAGTCCAACTTGATCGCCGTCACGAAGTGCGTGTTCAACAATGAACTTCGCATCCGAACAGCGCTATGACTCGGATGTCAGTACATGTCAGTATTTATCCCACTAGGACTCTCACCAGCAAACCTCTCCCCGCCGAATCGTCATGCCTATCACTTTCTCTGTCGCGTCGCATCCCGCCAACCCGCTTAAGATTGCTCATAATTTCGAGGGCTACACCGCCAAAGAAATATTGGCCGGTTCGTGTCGCCAGGAGAGCGCGAACGCCAAGGACATCCTCCAGTTTGGCTTTTCTGGTGTGGAGCAATCGTACGCATCGCCATGTATCCGCCGACGGAAACTGATGTCGGAATGGCAGGGGGAGTCGCGACTCGACGGGGAAGATCCTCGACGTCTTTCCAGACCGGAACGGGTTCATCGGCACCGCGATCCAGGCTTACAACGAGCATCGTGCGCTCGTGATCCGCCCCGACGACGTCTGGCTCGCGATCCTCTGCCAGTTCAACTTCTTCGTCAACGCAAACGCGGAGCTCCTCCGCGCCAACTTCGTCGCCCACGAAGGGAAACAGGACCTGGTTATCGAGGCGGATATCGCCGACTTTGCGAGCATGGCGCGCCGGATAGTCGGCGAGATTGAGAAGAATGTGGTTGATCCGACCCTGCGGGAGTGGGTGGTGCCCAATTTCACGACGACGACCGATACGGATAGGACGGTGGGCGCTGTGCTGATGATGGCGACGCTCAAGGAATTTTTCTCCTACACCTTTGCGACTACTGCGTGTGGGATCCCGCGAGTGACCCTCGAGGGAGAAAAGTCGGACTGGGTGAATATCTTGGCTCGCCTCGAGAAACTCAAGGAGTATGGGATCGAGACCATCGCATGGTATCACCTGCTCCGTCCGGTCATCACCCGATTCGTTGCCGCCTTCGACACTCCGACGAGCGAAGACAATGTCGAGTTCTGGCAGAAGATTGCCCATTACCACAGCATGGGCAGCGGTCCCAGCTATTACTCCGGATGGATCAATGCTTTCAACGTCTTCAGCGAGAAGGGTCAGTGGCTGGGAAACAAACTGGATATGGTCTGTGCATGCAATTCAGTTTTCATATCGCAGACGCTAACTCTAGATGTAGACAGCACCGTCGAGCGAAGCACCCGAAGAAATGTCCGCACAGCAATTCTGGGCCACGTATACAAAGGTTCAGAGACTCCGCACTTCCGAGACGCTCCTCTTCGACAACACTCCATACCACTACCTTGATACCGCCCGGGTACCCGTGGGCTACGCCGACGTTGGCGTTAAATGGGAAGACGATGGGGGATCGTTTGACTGTACCATGGTTGCTGGATCCATTGGTACACGCGTCGCATCGAGTGAAGATCTATCCCTGTCTTCGACGGGGGAGAACGATGTGGTCAGCCCAGTCGTTGGTTGGTGGATATTCACGAAGAAGGAGGCTGCATGATGGACCAATTGCGTAGCGGGCCCGGGCGGAATAAAGACCTCTGCTTCCAAGGTGGACAGGTTAAATTCCGGAGCCGTTATCCAGATATCATGACGAGGAGGGTGTTGTAGTCGAACACGAATATGTACCAGCTTGAAGATCCAGCGAAGCCCCCTGATATTCAAGTCTATCTATTATTCTTCAGTGTTCACGAACAAGGATCGCGGTTCAAATTCGAATCGGAGAAAAGGGTATTCTTGTTCTCAGATTCATTCCGTCCAGAAAGTAAACAGCAACATTATATTGTGGGGATGGAGAAGCGACGTATGTAGCGGGCTCCAGGTCGCAGAGCCGATGGGATGGCGTAGCTGAACCCAAGTGAGCAACCCAAAGTTATAATATAATGCGTGCCTGTCTAAGATCTACTTTTCGGCGTCTGGCGTCCATCGCGTCGACCTCATCTTTCCAACCATATTTTCTTCCAATTCCGCTTCGCGACGTTCACTCAAACCCAAACCCAACTCAATTTCACACTCAAACCCAACTCAACATTTCTGTTACAGTAGACCAAGTACTATTCGTTCTCCCCTGCGCGGCCAAGTTCGCTCCATATTAATCGGCAACCTCACCTCTCTCCTCTTCGTTCAATTCCTTCATTGTCGGCGAACACACTGATCTTGCGCTTCAGGACCTCCGAAACTCGTCGAGTGGGTTGGGAAATAGCGGTGGAACGAGTAGACCAAGTTGTAGTCCGTAGAACTGCCTTAAACGCTCGATGTCGTCCGCTATAATACTTGGAGGTGTGCGCTCGAGCTGGAGTATATACCGAGAGATGACTGAGCGGCAGACGACAGCGCGAGTTGCATGTTGACCATTCACATTCATTTCCATTGAACCGTGCAGAAAACACGTATCCATCGATCCCATTGCATTCCAACGCCAACCTGTCGTACACCTCCCATCGCCTCCTTCTTGCCTGCCCCTCCGGAGAGCCCTCACACCTATCCCGCGAACCCTAACCTATCCCGAAAACTGAAACTTAACCCCCTCCTCCCGCTCAAGCACCATAAACTCCATGCACCCGCTAAACCACCCCGCGGCCCCCGAGCCGACGATGCGCGACGTCTCTTTGGCCTGCGCGCTGTTGATGTGCACCGTCTTGCCGTCCTGCGGATGAATGAAAAGGGGGCGTCAGTCAGGGGCCGTTCGTTCGTTCGTTGGGCGTAAAGTGAATCCCAAAAAAAATCATTTCTCTCCTCGGATAAAGAGGGCGCGAAGGAAAGAGGGAGAGAAGGAAAGAGGGCGAGAAGCTCAAGGAAAAGAGCGTCCGTACCTTGTTCAAAGCCGCCGCCGCCGTATCCGCCAACAACTGCACCTGGCACGCGCGCTCCATGGCGACGTAGAAATGCAGCGTCGCCTCGATGCTGCCGGTCGCGACGAGGAGGCCGTGGTTTTGCAGGATCGCGGCCTTGTTGTGGGCGCCGAGCGCGGCGGTGATGGCGGCGCCTTCGACTTCGTCGAGGACGATGCCGTTGTATTGCTCGTAGAGGACGTGGTCCTGCGGGGATGGATGGGGTTAGCTGTGAAACGGACGGGAGGAGGGACGGGTAGGGAATAAAGAACACAACGAGACGGTGGGACGAAAAAAGGGGGTAGAGTCGGCCAAACGCACGTCATAAAACGCACACGCATCCTGCGAGATCGGATCCAGCTTCTTCCCAAGGGCACTGAAAGCCTTGCCGTAGGGCGAGTGCGAGTGGGCGGCACACAGGACGTCGGGGCGCGCCGCGTGGATGGCGGAATGAATCATGAAGGCGGCGGTGTTCAGGAGGCGGAACGGGCCGTCCTTCTGCCCAGACTCGTCGAGGATGTTACCGCTGTGGTCAACAAGGAGCAAGTCGCTCGGCTGAATGAGCTTGAAGTGGAGGCCGAATGGATTGACCCAGAAACAGTCGGGGCGGATGGGGTCCTTCGGCAAGTCAGCGACCGCACCACAGACAGTGAGTGCACTACTTACCCGCACGGTAATGTGCCCGGCAACGCCCTCGTCGTACCCGCGGTTGCCTGCGACACATTCATCGCCGTTTCTTCGCTACAGCGACACGAGAACGACTTACCGAATATCCGCAGCGCCTGGGCGAGGCGGAACTTGATAAACTCGCGCTCCTCCGTCTTGGTTGCGAACACGGGGGGTCCAGGCGGCTTCCCGCGGAAGGCAGAAGAGATGGTTTGCATATCGCCATTGGCGGCCATTGTGGATTCGTATGGATGGAGGGAGGGGGCAAGAAAGGGGACGCGGGGGAGGAATCACAAGGCTTTTATTGGTTCCGCAGAGATTCCCACGCCGTCAATACTTGGAATCCGCCGGAACGGTGCCGAAATCAAACTTCGTTCGAGTTCGGGAAAAGAGTCGCAGATTTACGCAAAAAGATCAAAAGAATCGGAAGTCGTGAGTAATTACTGGTCATCTCCATCCCGCTCTCAATGTGCAGACGTGTCCTGCTGCTACCAGTACCCGGTACAGCATTATCAGGGCCAGTGTTTGATGAGATCCATATTCTTGGTGATGATCTTGCCGTGAGTCGCACAGTCGCACCATGGTGCCACATCTACCGCAGGAGCTCATCGAGGCCATTGTCGAGGAGGTTCCGACCGAGAGCCTCGCAGCCTGCTCGCTAACTGCGATAGCATTTGTTGCTTGCAGCCAGCGCCGTCTTTTCCGCTGGATGTCGCTCTCCGATATTCCAGCGTATGAGCGCGCTGCGCGACTCCTGGCCTCATCTCCACATCTCGGACCATATTTTCGTTATTTGGACCTCGATCTCAAAGAGGTACCGCAGGATTATTGTCATCTCGAGTCCATCTTGGCCGGCTTATCGGAAATCGAGTTCCTCGCGATTTCAGGCGACTACGACGGGTATGATCGCTCGTCCAGCAACCAAATCGGGGATCAACCTTCCCTTATCGACTTTCTTTCCCTCGCAACTCTCCGGTGTCTTGCGTTATTCGGTCTGGTTGATGTTCCCGCCTCCCTGGTCGCGCGCGCGTTCTCGTTGTTCGAGGAGATACTGTTGTCGCTCATAACCATTGCCAACGACGAAGATCAGGACTCGGAAAGCTCCTCCTCCCCTACCGCGCTATGGCATATCGGGGTCTCGACTGACTCGGACGAGTCGGTTCTCGCATTCCTGCTTCATCCAAAGCGAATCCGATCGCTCCACCACCTCCAGCGGCTCTCCGTGGTGTTCCCTCCCATACCCGACTCTCGCCAGCATAGATTTGAAGAACTACTCTTCACGTGTTCAGAGAACCTGGACTCCTTGGAACTCGAATTGGGTACGTCGTCGCCCCTCGCTACATTCAATTCCTAAGTCCGTCGCAGAAACATCTCCCACGTACATCCCCACTCTTCCGGTCTTGACCCGCCTGCAACTTTGGCTCGATGTCGCGCTTACGAAGACTCCCGCCGAGTTGCATTCCATAATCGCAGCAACCATCGCATCCACTCCCCACCTCGAAGTTTTAACCCTCGCGTTTCTGGATCGTGATCACCTTCGCCAAACGTGGACGGACAGGAGGCCGGAGGCATTGGCTGACCTTGACTCCGCATTCGTGGACATGCGGGATCTGCGTGAAGTCGGGTTTTCGATGCGCTGGTTCTATCACAGGCCGGAACGCTATGCGGCTTTCACCTCGTTCGTCGAGGCCTGTTTCCCCAGAACGTTCGCCGCCGGACTGATTCGGTTTTCATACCAATCTAGCGCGTCCCAACATCCGATGGACATTTTTGCGTCGATTTATTGAACAAGAATCGACAAATGCCGAACGCTGCCGCTCACAAGTTGGTTGAACTTCATCTCAATAGAAATTGCATTTTGACGCTCTGATGGGTCAAAATCGTGGAGACATACGACTATGCTAATTTACGCCCCGTCGGGGAACTGGCGGTCGTACACGGTAGTTTCCTCGGCTCGTGCAGTGCGTCAATCTCCTCAGAATAAATGCGCAGAGCTACGGAACGACGTGGGATGCCTCTGGGAGTATATTCGAATGATTTCGAAGAGGAGTAATCCTCTAGGCAAAAAATGAGTTGCCTACAATAGACTGAGAACTTATACTGACGGTAGACCAAGCGTCCAAGCCGAGAGCAGAGATCTCTCACCAAATGAGGTTTCTAAATTGATCCAGTTGGACGTCATCCATTTTACTGTCTGAGCTTGGTTGAACGAGGATCTCTGTATGAAAGTGATTTCTCCCAAACATAATGACTGCGGCGACGTGCCTTTACTGTAACAATATTGGTCGTATAATCCACCAACAGATTTTGAATTTTGAGCCCGTCCGCAAGCTGAAATAAAAAATGGTCTCGTTGAGTACGGCAGACTAGTGAGGAGAGCTCAGAGGAACTGAAAACGCTGTTCGATCTCGCATACAACCGTCGTTCAACATTAGTATCGGTTGAAAACCTCGCCGGGGCTGCTCCGCACTGAAAATGAACTTCAACAACGATGGGGATTAACAAAATCCAAATTAGGGGGGTATGTCCATCGTCTCAGTAACTAATAAGCTACGCGCAATTACTTGGTATCAATCAGTCGGTGTCAGTCTCCGAGTAGTGGAGCCAGTCGTCAAAGTTGGAGTACGGGATGCTGTTGCCGGTCGCGGTCCAACTGGTAATCGGGTTCCACCTAACAAAACATCAGTTCAGGGGTCTTAGGGAGCTGGTAAGGTAAGGCAGAACGCACCAGAAGGAAACTACGTCGTCGTACGAGGGCCATTGGGTCACATTGGCAGCGGACATTTGGCCAAACACGAAGTCCACGTAGTTTTGTTGGGTGATGGAGGCACCGGCGGCGGCGCCGGCAGAGCCGACAATGGTCGCGTAGACCTGCAGATTATGCATTATGAGCGGGGGGGTTATGAACATCAGAATGAAACGCACCGAGCCGGACATGTTGGGAATCGACGCGGCGTGAGCGACGTTGTGGTTCTGGCACTGGTTAAGGATGATTACGCCCCGGGTCTAAGATGGTGTTATGTCAACGTGGAGGTTAAAAATTAAACGATAGCAGCTTACACCCTGGCAGGTAGCTGCGGCAACACATTGGGCATGGCTCCAGATGCTGGTGCCGTTGAGCTTGAGACACGCATAGGTCTGCAGGGAAGGGCGATGTGAGCACGTTGTGTTGCCAGCTCCAGGGAACACGCACAAGGTCCGCGCATCCCACGCTGTACTGAGCGCCGGTACCGTCGTGAATCCCGATGTATTTGCCATACTCTTCGCAGTCAATGGGAGCCGGAGTGACGCGTGTCTCGAGGACAGCAGGGACAGCCGAGGACGCGGCGGTGTGGGCCAAAGCAGCAGCGAGAGCGGCGTAGATGAAGCGCATCGTGAGTGAGTTCAAAAGAATGTGGGCGAGGGTTAGTCGTGAGGTGCATGGATGCATGGCAGGGCGCTTTTAAATGACAGAGAGATCACCAGGCGGTGGTGATCTTTCAATTGAGTTTCACACGTTGCGGCGTTCCTTGGCCGCTTGCGTTGTGTTTCAACTTCTTCCCACGGTTCGCTTCCAGAGGCGCGATGCAGTAAATGCGGGGAAAAAGGTGGGGTTGGAGAATCTTCCAATCTCGTGGCAAGGACTGCTGAAGGACTTCAACCTACTCCTCAAGTCGGCCTCGAAAAAAGTAGCGAGGTGTCGAGGTATCCATCTCCCGCTGCCCTTGCCCTTGCCAACGGTCAATTCTATTCAGTCTGTTTGATTCCACGGCCAAGTAATACCGCCCTGCCATCCCGGTGACATTTCTCATTGCTAGGGAATACGAAACCTGGACGGAGCTTATATATTCCGCTGTCCATCGCTTCAAAGGAAGACTCAAGTTGATACCATTCAAATTCAGAAGGCCAATTTTCTTTCTCTTCGTTTGGCTCGTGGCAGACTCGCTATACAGCGACGGAAGGCGTGCAGTCCAACACTTGTCCGGAACTACATGTTGAGGTAATGCCTCGGGATGTGCTCGCCGAACCCGAAAATTGTGCCGGCAAAATACCGACGGCGTTTCACCGATGTCGACGGCGCGTTGAGGCCGACGGTCATCGCCGCCGTGAGACCAGTGCAGCGCGCCACCCCCTCCGAGGTAGATTGGGGCTCCTGGTTTCAACTTTCGTCCATTCTTAACTTTCGTCCATTCTTAACTTTCGTCCATTCTTAACTTTCGTCCATTCCCAATGCACCTCCAATTAATGGCAGAAAATACATACTGTGTATCTTCTTTTTCCACTTCCAATCCGAAATGTTCAAGTCTAGAGCAAAGGCGATTCATGGGTCGCGTTCATACACGAACGATATACTCACCCATGTCCTTAGGCCGAGCGTTAACCGAACTCGTGAAGCAAGGGATACACTTCAGCCGAGCGCCGACAACCGTCCCCGGCCGGAAAATCTTGTTGCCGATGTGGGTGCCGCTGTCAATTGATGTCGGAAAGGCTGATAGAACGGATCGTATCAAGATGCCGCGGACCGGCCTTGATCGGCACTTCAGTTTCCGTTGATCAACGGCTTTCCGTTTCAGGGCGGAAGATTCGGGCTTCCGGAAAGGCCGAACGCTGGCGGGCATGTGGGAACCGGCGGACATGAGGGCACCGGCGGAGGCGCCAGTTTGAATATGAACTTAATACTAGCCAACCTTGAACCTAAAGTAGGACGCCGACGCAAGCCGCCCCAAGCGACAGTGCCAGGGAACACCCACAATGTCGGAGTAGGGAACGTTGTAGTCGCCGGTATTATCGTAAGTTCCGATGGCCCTTCATACACAGGGGGCATGCACCTTCGCTTATGATAAGCGGCGGACGTTTTTACGCGCCGGTGTTCAGCCATGTGCCAAGCGGGATCGAGCTTCGAGGCAGCGCTCGATCCCGTCGGACCGCCTCGCCAGTTTCCAGGAGCGCGGCCAATGTACACCCGGGATACCATTCGAACGCGGCTCCTGTGTTAATTTTTCTTTTCTTCAGGACTCGATCCAGAAGGTCGATATGTCTATCAAATCGTCGGTACTAGTACTATCCAGAACTCGGGTGACCAGCGCTCGAAGATGCTGTCCTTCCTCACTGTGAATGGGCACATTGTGGTGATCCGGAGATGGGTGATTGAGTAGACCTTTTTCTCGTAATAGGAGTGAAGAACTAGTACATGAAAACAATGCTGGGACTTGTTTTTCTCCCGTTCAATTTTCTCCGCATCTAAAATTATGCTCAAGCGATCGTGTGGCGTCGGCGGACTCAAGATGTCCATCGAAGGCCTGACATTGTGACCCAAAGTGCTGAGAACGGCCTTACTGATTACACGGTCGATATACAACCCATGGGAATACTGGTGAAGTATCTCCTAACACTCGGCGTCATCCATATTTCGAGGACGTGGTGTATCATAGTTGACTGAGCCAGTCACTGGCTGACCTATCTTGGAGCGTGGTGGAGAAGAAGATCAATGTTGACCAAATGTTGAGAGAGAGAGAAAATATTGAACATGGCTCGGGTGAAGTCCTCAATATTCCGAGAGGCTCCGCCGGCAGCCCCCAGATATGCTAATGAGAGAGTCAGAAGGAGGGCCACGAAGGAAGGAAGGAAAAGAAAGTGGAGTTTGAGCGGAGTTATTCAACACTGCCTTCCTAGTTTGGTATTCGGCCGAAGCGGCAATCACTCCTGTGTCATCCGCAGCTGACGAGTCTCTCCACCACGACATTGGTAAAGCTACCCTCTTACATAGAAGCCTTACTTTTACGACTACTTCTAAGATGTCCAGCTCACAGAGTGGCGTTGGAACGAAGGTCTATCGTAAGTCCTTTCCTCGACTGTGGGTCTCCGATGTTAACCCATGTCCAGAATATGCTCTCGCCGGCGCAATAGGCGCGGTGTTTTTCATTGCACTCGGACTCTGTTGGCGCGCGCGTATCCTAGAGAGACGGGCACGCGCGCGCAGACTTCTGTTTCCCCCGCCGGTGGAACAAATTCAGGAGAAACCTTGTCTGTACGATGCCTATTTAGAGTCGGACGACCACGGGGTATCATGGCACGAAGTTATGGTGGGTGCGGTCTTGGCAGTGGTTAACCACGCTTCTGACACATAGCCTATAGCCATTGGCACTCTCCCAATACGGCGCAGGACCCCAAACGGCTGTTCCCAGCAAACCGGGGACCGTCGATGTCGATCCCCTCATATCGGCTTTATCACGAGTCGCACTCGTCATCGCCATGCCCTCGCCGTATCCTTTGCACCACCCACCGTCGGACTCCTTGAGTGACCTCGAGGAGGGCCATGGGGTGCCGTACGTCGAACTTGGGGTCCTGGACGTTGAGGTTCACGAAGAGATCGTGCAACCTTAGCGGATGAGTTATAGTCAGTCACCCACGAATATTCTACGACTGTTATGATTGTTGTATATTAACATTTGAACCGCATGTCCGTTTTCTGGCGCGAGACTCGCAAGGTACAAACTACACATCAACGATTCCCATCCACATATCTTCCGCACGTCCCGTTCTTCCCCCACCGGTCCCGCAAAAGGTCGAATTCCGCCATTCGTTCACATTGGTCTGTCGATATCATACAGACCTCATGATCGGGCTCGCCTCCATCGGCATTTTCCAGGGATAATTCATGTCCGTACATATGGGAGATCTTTTGGCCGCTTGTGACGCTGGTTCTCGCGTCTCAGTTTAGGGTATTCATCTGCGTACTGGGTCGCTAATTTACCTGATGGCCGTGCGTCCCTTTAGGGCTACTTGCTGTCTCACTTGCTGTCGACGTAACCATGTCACCGCCACACTGGCACTCCCCGTACGCCCGTAATACACGCGGACCGAATCCAGCGACCATCCATCGGATACTGCCGGATGTTGGTGATTCATCCGTTGGCGTCCGCCGGCGCCCGACGTCCGCTGGAAGCACTGACATTCCGGGCATGCAACTCAGCGTACGACAATCCGACAGTCCGACGATCCAAATCCGTTCTCAAGGAGCCTACTCGAATGCGGACTTGTGAAGTTGTGCGCTTCGATTTGGCTTCGGTTCGGTTTTGTATATTCTATCGAGAAGAAACTCGCCCCTGGTGGTTTTTCTCCTAGAAGTACTTAGGTAAGTTCAAGTTGCGTGAGTTCAATCTTGCACTCGTCAAACCAAAGCGAAGCCCCAATTCAATAGGTCCGTTCGATTACATTGACAGTTCGGTGTAAGATATTCAGTCCAGTCCAGTCCAAGCGTGCGTGCGTGCGTAGGTAGAGTCATCGTCAGAGAAAGAGCCACCGTTGGTCCGTTTGAAGTTTCGTGCAAGAATAACATCCAAGAGCCACCGTAAAAGGATAACAGCCCGTAAATAGCAGATAGCGAGCGCGGGGGGGCGTAACCTAAGTGCGGAGTGCGAGCCGTCGGAGTCGTATCGTACGCCCGCGACAGCAAATTGCAATTAGACCCAAAGTCGTGTGGTCTGAGCGAGCGCCCCGTCGCATTGTCCGCGGAGAGGAGAGCCTACAGAACCACAAGCGCGCCGAGTAGTACGCCCACGACGCTCGTCAAGACGGCGGCGAGTGGCAAGCTTAACCGCGTTGCCCCCGCCACGCCCGGATTCGGCGTTGTGGATGCGGAATTGGAGGCGGACGAGGGTGAGGTCGCACCCGCACTTGCACCTGCTCCACTCGAGCTGCTACCAAATACCGCGGACGTGGAGGACGGGGACGCGGTGAATAACGCAAACGAAAGCGACGTCGATTTGGAGGCGGCGGCGCAGAATTGCTCCACCAGCGCTTCCGCGGAGGGAACGTCGGCGGGACAGGCGGTGAGGCAGGTTAGGAGGGCGGTGGTGTAGGTTTGTGGGCTGGGCGGGGTCATTACTTTGAGTAAAGATCATAGGGCCAGGAAAATGGAAGAACAGAACAAAAGAGAAGAGATGACGCACACAGCACAAAAACAATCAATCGCCACCTCGCTCTCGCACCCCGCCGCGCCCGCGGCCATCGCCAGGCAGTCTGTCACGCAGCTCGAGACGCCGCTCAGGGATGGGAGTTGTGCGGAGTTGGTGGGGGTGCCGATGCTGTTGCCAGTGCTGCTCTTAATTCCACTTCCACTTGCAGTAGGGGGACCGCTAGCGTTACCGCCGCCGTTCGTCCCGGACGCGCCGCTGGCGTTGGCGCCGTTGGTTCCTGGGCTGGCCGCGAGGGCACCGAAAGCGGGAGCGAGAGCAAGTGTGAGGGCGAGGAGGGCGGCGGGGAGCATCTGCGGTCTCCAATAATTCGAATCAGTATTCGTATTATCGTAACAGAAACGAGGAGGAGCGCGTACCACGATAAAGGGAAGGGAGAGTGAGGAGAAGAGAAAGAGGAAGAAGCGAGGGGCGATAGCTTCGGAGATAGTATAAAGATTCCAAAGCTCAGCGCTCAACATCGTCACGGCATCCCGATCGGCCCGCCGCTATTCAACTTCAACCGATTCAACCATCAACTGCGGACGGGAGTCTTTCACCGTTTGACGCAGATGCGGGAAGGAGGCGGGAGAACTCAAGGAAAGTCGACCGGCCGTGGGATTCGGAGGTAATTTAGAAATTTTTGAGCCAATTTCTGGTCACAGGAACCTTTTTGAGGTGACTTGGGTTGAGGTGACTTGGGTGGCGTCCAACTTGAAATTGCGCATCCTCGGATTGGCGATCCAGCGGCCACCGAGGAACGAAAGCACGGATCTTGATTGTCAGGCTCCACGGCGCCATGGCGAGCTGAGTACGTGGAACGTTTGATCCCGCTGGCTAGTCGACCGAAACGGCAAGAGGGGACAAATCAGAAAGGAAGTAGCACGCAGGCGGGAAGAAGAGACCAGAGATCTGGGTATGATCAGGGTACGGTCTATTTCAGCGCTGCGCGAGGAGGGTATGGGTATGATATGCGTACAAGATGCAAGGTACGTCGAGGCAGGAGCACGGGCGCTACGGGTACCGATGCAGGTGGGGTTGCGAGGGACGAGAACGCGGGGGGTGCGGGCATGGGTATGAGGTACGAGGACGTGAGATACGAGAACGTGAGATATGAGTGGAAGAACGAGGCACGAGCCTGCACGAGAACGGGAGGTACGGGTTATGAGCCACGAACGAAGAACGGGCGTGGGTAGGATGACTATGCATGCCTGTGTGTGTGGAACTGGAACAGCAAGGGCTTGGGACGCAGCCTTCGCGCGCGCGGTGGATTAAGAATGACAACGTGAGTACAGCACAGATCGGGTATGTGAAGGGGCGAGAATCCGTGTTTGCCATGTCCGGGAGGACGAACGGTACGGCGCAGAGCTAGGTATAACTGCGGCGCAGAACAGCGGGTACACTCTCACGGTTCCCCAGCGACCTGTCGGTTCGCAGATGCGCGCGAACGCAGTAATTACAGGCGCCGTCGCCGAGTCATCCCGAACGCGTTGACGGAACGCAGTATGACAGCAGCCCGAGGGAGCGCTGGGAGGCATCATACACCACACCAAAAGCAACGAGAAAGGCACAAAACGGCCACCAGCGCACGCGGCAAAAAGAAATGGCGCGTGTATGTCAACATGAAAGGCCCTGGTAGAACAGGAGTACGCAGGAGCCTCTCAGGACGAGGGAGAACCAAATGACACAGGCCCTCGGCTATGAATACCCGCGTCGAGCCACGCTCGAGCAAAAGGTGGCCTTACAGCCTGAAGCCATGATGCCCGAAAGCAACCTGACCCCGACCAAAATACATCCTTTGCTGCGCGTACGGACCTGTCCTCATGCGGGGAAGGACGATCCGCTCGCAGTGCTGGGTGCCTCCCGCGAAGGAAAAAAGGGGGAAGAAGGAAAATGAGTGCAGAAAAGTGTGCAAGGCTCACTAACGGCCGGTGACGCGCTTCCTCTACATCTTCCGTAGTATTCTCGAGGTTCTGTCGGGGTTTGTCCAAGAGCTTTCTCGCCGACGCGTCGCGAATATCAGATGTTCGTTTCGTTTCTGGGGGTCTGGGTGTGCTGAAATGGTGGCTTGCGACGTTCCTGACATCGATGGTGAGGTGCGGGTAGGTTTTTCCGTCGTTCGCATGGTGTCCAAACGCAAAACTGGCGGCTACGTGTCTTGTTGTCCGATTCCGTGTGGAGCTCTGAATTCTGATTCTGTTACTATCTCCAGTGTTCTGGTGGTCCATGAGGTTCAGGTAGGTAGCCAGAGTCGATCGACGAGGTAAAGTTCCGGCGAGACAACTTAGACGACGAAAAAGGCGAGAAAAGGACGCGACAGTAGAGCGAGAGTGACGAAATCACGCGTCACGGATCCGCGCCGCGATCATGTCCTACCCGGCCCACCCCGGCCTCACGCTGGAGACCTCTTGGGGTCTCTGGGAGCGTCTGACTGGGCTAAAGAACTCGCGAGGAAGCTCTAGACCGTGAAACGGGGCCAGGAGAAAACGGAAGCAGGTGGTAGTGATCGGTGTACGTCGCTGGATTTAAACAGTGTTACGGCTGGAGACGGAACGGGAACGGGACGCCGGGGAAGGGCACGAGCAGTTGTCTCCCGTCTTAATTGCGGCGCTTTCGCACACAAAGCGCCGATGGACCAATGGTCCACAGTGGGAGTTACGGAATGTTCGATTTTGATGCCGACATTTGAAGCTTCCGTCGACGCAAAACCGCGCCCTGCTAGATCCAAGCGGTCCGCAAACTCCACTGAGGTGGAGGCCCTCCGCTCTCCCAGGAGGTACTCAGGCTTCCCGCTCTACTGATTTTTTTTATTAGGAATTTGACTCCATTTTCGCACAGTATACGAAAGAAGGTATGCGCAAGACCTTACAATACTCTCCCTCCCACATTCTCCTATTCTTCTTCCGGGATGTTCGCCTTGATCGAGATTCGATGCGGGACCCCAAACTGACTCTGTTTCTGCATTTGTTTTTCATCCAGTCCGGATCGGATACAGGATATAAAAGAAGGTTCGCGCAAGGTGGCCTCACAATACTCTCCCTCCCACATTCTTCCACGATGTTCACCTTCCAGCTGCTCTCCGCTTTGTCTTCTGCAGCCCTCTTGGTCGCTGCCACTCCTGCTGGTCGCGCTCATGGTCATGACACCTGCTCTACCGCCGGGGCCAAGATGGACCTGCCCGCCAATCAGACGCAACTGGTTTCCCCCACCACCGATCCTCTCTTCGTCATGCTGGGAGTCGGCGTTCAAAACTACACCTGCAGTGCTTCGACCCTGACATACACGTTGGTCATTCCGTGCAATAGCTAGTTCCCATTGACTGAATTTAAATCTCAGTTCTACCGGAGCCGTTGCTGCATTGCTCGATATTTCGTGCCTCGACACAACTCCCGCCTTCGGGGTTATCCAGACCCTCGGTTTCGACTTTTGGAAAGCCCTGCCTACCAGAGTCACCGCTGATGACCTCGGAGCCAAAATTGGGCCGCCTCTTCTGCTTGGGGTGCGTCGATGTCGCTTCTTTTCCTCGTTGTGTCCCAACAAATATTTTCAGTTCCACTACTTCGTTACTTCGCCCAGCGGGACCGGTCTTTCGCCCAAGTGGGACTTCACCTCCACGGGCAGGTTTTCTGGGAACTCCTCCGCGTTCGTCCTTGGCGCGAAGGTCGGTGACATCACCGCCCCCGCCGACCCCGCTGTCAACATTGACTGGCTCGCGCTCAACAACGCGGAAGGCTCCCTTGCCTCCAAGATTTTCCGCATTGACACCGTCAACGGCCAGCCCCCCAAATCTGTGAGCACTTTCCTAAACTGTACACGTTTCAAAGGCTCACACTTCTTGAAGTGCGTTGCCGGATCCGCTGACATCAGCGTGAAGTACACCGCCAAATACTTCCTCTTCTAGTCGGCCGAGATAGTTTACTTTTGCAATTGGGTCCTTCGTGGTTTCTTTGTTGTGTCTATGCGGTTCGTTTTGAAAATAAATATAAGGCCCACCTCGATTTTGCGGGGAGGGTCAGAAAAACCCGATCAAAGTTGAAACTCAAATTTGAACATGCCGCGTTGATGCCGCCCACATGCCGCCAGGCCGCAGCCAAAATCAAGGATTGTTGAGATGTTGTCGAGGCAGAATTTGAAATTTGATGGGAGAACTACGGTCTTCTTTGATTTCTGTGCCTCGGTCGAATGAACCCGAACGCCGTAAAAGATCTGGAGCCGAGATTACTATGGCACATATAGTGTCCAAACGGTGGCATTTAGATGGAAGCAGGGGTTTCTGCCGCACATGTTCACGCTGATTACACCTCGGAACGAGATTCGGCAAGCCTCGGCTGAGTGCACCGATGTCGCGGACCGAATTTCCGGACAGCGGCGATCAGTTCCTGGTGGACGTTGATCATTTTCATTTGAGCCTGTACTTAGTTCATGCCCCGAGCTCCTTGAAGGTTGTCTGCCGTCGAAATTGCGGCGCTTTCGCACACAAAGCGCCGATGGACCAATGGTCCACAGGCCGATTTACGTTGGATTTACGGAATGTTCGATACCCACATCAAGCGATGGAGGCTTCTCTCCATCCAACGTCGACGCAAAACTGCGCCCTGTTAGATTTAGGCGGTCCGTAAACTCGACTGAGGTGGAGCCTCTCCGGTCTCTCAGGAAGTACTCAGGCTTTCCGCTCTACTGTTTTCTTTATCGGGAATTTGGCTGAGTTTTCGCACAGTGCATGAAAGAAGGTGCCGGTATGCGCAACTGCTAGCCTCACAATACTCTCCCTCCCACATTCTTCCGCGATGTTCGCCTTAATCGAGACCCGATGCGCCGAATCCGAGACCCCAATTGCCTCTGTTTTTGTACTAGGAAGCTCCCATGAAATCGGAAAGACCTTGCTTGCGCAAAGGCTCGGCCCCAGGCACCTCTGATCTCTTGAACTGAGTGCTTCGACAGCTCTGCTGGGCGAGCCCAGTGGTCTTTGATGAATTTCTTGACGGTAAGCGATCGCTGCCAGTTGGAAATTAAAGTCGAGTCTTGGATTACAGTACTTGCTGTGTACCATTTCGATCGTAGATTCATCATTGATGGCATCGGTCGTGTCCGAAATGCCCGAAAGATTTCGTTTCGAATTGAGGCGATCTTTGCACACATAAAGAAAATCGAGTGTGACCGTGACCTGAATCTACGGTCGAAATGGTGCAGTAGCGGTGAATTCTTGGTTGAATTTGGTCAAGTTTAGGTAAAGAAGAGGTAAATGTTTACGAAAACCTTGAGGTGCAGACAAGATCCAGAACTCGACGTCGGGAGGATTATGATCACCGGCTTATACAAAAGTGGTGCCATTATGAGGGTGGAGAGACCTTGACAAGCAAGGTGATTTTTATTATTATGCAGTCCCGATCGTATATAAAAGAAGGTTTGCATACTCTCCCTCCCACATTCTTCCGCGATGTTCGCCTTCCAGCTGCTCTCCGCTCTGTCCTCTATGGCCCTTTTGGTCGCTGCCACTCCTGCTGGTCTCGCTCCTGACACCTGCTCTGCCGCCGCGGCCAAGATGGACTTGCCCGCCAATCAGACCCAACTGGTTTCCCCCACCACCGATCCTCTCTTCGTCCTCTTGGGGGTCGGCGTTCAAAACTACACCTGCAGTGCTTCGACCCTGACATACACGTTGGTTATTTCGTGCCATAGCTAGTGCTCATTGCTTAAATCCCAGTTCTACCGGAGTCGTTGCTTCATTGTTCGACATTTTGTGTCTCGACACAACTCCCGCCTTCGCGGCTATCCAGACCCTCGGTTTCGACGTTTGGAAGGCCCTGCCTGCAAGCTTCACCGCTGATGACCTCGGGGCCAAGATTGGGCCGCCTCTCCTGCTTGGCGTGCGTCGATGTCGCGTCTTTTCCTTGTTGTGTCCCAACAAATATTTTCAGTTCCACTACTTCGTTACTTCGCCCAGCGGGACTGGTCTTTCGCCCAAGTGGGACTTCACCTCCACAGGAAAGTTCGCCGGGAACTCCTCCGCGTTCGTCCTTGGCGCGAAAGTCGGCGACATCACCGCCCCCGCCGACCCCGCTGTCAACATTGACTGGCTTGCGCTCAACAACGCGGAAGGCTCCCTTGCCTCCAAGATTTTCCGCATTGACACCGTCAACGGCCAGCCCCCCACATCTGTGAGCACTCTCCCAAACTGTACACGTCTCAATGGGTCACACCTCTGGAAGTGCGTTGCCGGATCCGCCGACATCAGCGTGAAGTACACCGCCAAATACTTCCTCTACTAGTCGGCCGAGATAGACTTTTACCTTTGGGTCCTTCGTGGCTTCCTCGTTGGTCTATGCTGTTCGTTTTGAAAATAAATATAAAACCCACCTCGATTTTGAGGGGAGGGTCAGAAAGCCGAATTATGGGATCATCACACCGTACTGCCGGTGAGTGGCTGCGGACAGTGGAGCAGTTTGTGGCGCAAGGTTTAGGCCTAAACTGCCATTGGTCACAGAAGCAGCAGTGGCTGAGAAGAATCTTTTAAAGAGTTGAATCAAAGTTGAACATCAAATTTGAACATGCCGGCAAGCCGCAGCCAAATATGGCGAGTAATACACGCGGCGGTAGTAACTGGCTGATCGGCAGCGGCCGGCATTGTGTTCCACCGGCATCCAATGTAATTCAAAATTGTGAGGTGGCGGTTTCAAAGTTATGAGGTGGGCCTCTGAATTTCGTGAGGTGAAGGTTTCAGAATCGTGAGATGGCTCAAGTATCGTGAGGTGGGTTCAATATCAGGGGTTATTTCAGAATAGTGAACCTCGGTAAAAAATTAATGTGCGGCATCTCAGAACTCGGGTTTTCTGACCCTCCGCTCAAAATCGAGGTGGGTTTTATTTTTTTATCAAATGAATAGTATATGGCTCACTCAGGTGAAGTAACAATTACGCGCACGACAATGTAGATAAGTCCCTTTGCTGTACCAAGATGTAGGCGTAGGCTCTAAGTTGAAGACAAAGTGAATTTCAAGACGAGGGCAAAGAGAGACACAACACACGCACACACACACTCAGAAGATGGCCACGAGCGTATCTGCAAGGTGCAGGGGTTAGCGCGGCTCTTGCAAAAGGAACCAAAAATATGCACCACCGTCCTCCATGTTCAATAACGCGGGTGCTTCACTGTCGCTGACACGCACGCCGTCGAACGGAAATTTGCGCAAAAAAAAAAAGAAGTATCAGAACCCAGTACACGGGAATACTCGCCCACGAATGAGGGAGACGTCGCGAGCAACAGGGTCGGCGTTGCGCGCCTCGAGAGCCTTAGGCATTGCGGAAAGCAGTGTTAGCGTTCCAGGAAGACGGGTCGAACGTGGGATTAACTCACAGTTTCGTTGGGCACGATGATTGGGGCCGCCATGGTGGTGATGGAGAACAAGACGGCAATAACGAGAGAGAATCGGAACTGCATTGTGAGGAGCGTAATGGATCAACCAACAAGTGTAAGGCGAGGAAGAAAAAAT
Organism: Mycena metata; assembly: GCA_029378385.1. NCBI lineage: Eukaryota > Fungi > Basidiomycota > Agaricomycetes > Agaricales > Mycenaceae > Mycena > Mycena metata. The sequence continues at coordinate 38,492 of JARKIB010000691.1, forward strand.
AAAGGGTGAGCACAAGAAGAGGATGAACTGAGCGAAGAAGGTGAAAGGTGAATAATAAACCTTGAGGGGGATGAGTTCCTTTTATATGCACCCGTACCTCGCGTGTTGTAGCTAAGGGCTCACCTCGATCACTTCGAAGGAGAACGTAATGTTCAATCAGTGATTCCGAGATCGCCAAATCGATGGAGCCACAGGGGGACTAAGCAACTCCTGACCCTCGGTTGGACTGGGAACCAACTTCAACCAAGTGGAACGTTTCATACTGCTTACTCCATTTGATAACATGTTGGCTTCTTGACCTCGATATCGATCCCCTGGAAGCCCGATTGGAACGTTTTATACTGCTTACTCCGTTTGACAATATCTTGGCGCTTCTTAACCTCGATATCAATCCCCTCGAAGCCCGACGTTGCTTCAAAGCATAAGAAGGGAGGACCTCCCTAAGGAGGGTGCTGAGGAGGTGGTCGATCCGACGATTTCTGTTGTTGTCGAGGAACTTGCCCTTCAGCGCAGGTTGCCAGCTGGCGCGATGTTAGATGGGTGGGACGACAAATAATGGACCAACACATGCGTTTCAACGAGCATGTTGGTGTCGCACAGCTCGAAATTGTCCGATCGGTCCGATAAACTGCAGACGACATTCGTAAAACCTTCTCAGACATCCAGGTTCGCTTCAGATAACCCACAAATGGTCCTGGAGCTTGTGCTCGTATTTGTTCCCATGTTGCCTTGCAATCCGCCTCCGTAGTCTGACGAATCCATTTCTGGACTTCATCGTGGTGTCCAGATGTACCTGAAAGTTCACAAACACATGTATTTGAAGGTACTATTTCGAATGTTCATAGTGTTCATTTCTCGGCAATCACCCACAGATGGAGGGCCGGCAGGTGCCGGCCGAGATCTTTTGACATTGAGGCCAAAAATTGCAATGTCACCGTTACATGCACCAATCACGACCCTCTGTCACCCGTTTGGTCGAATACTACACTCGCTGAGGTGCCTGGAGAGGGAGAGGAATCTGCAGAGCTGTCGGTGGTGGAATGCGTCAGACGAAATCGCGGGATGGCCATGGGAGCATGTTTACTTGCGGGGGGAGACAACGGGGAGAAGAGAGGAGCAAGAGCGGTTTGTTTGTTACTGGCTTGACTTCCCGACATCAGAATCCGCCGAGACCGCCGACATCAAATCCCAAATCGGGACAGGGGCAAGCGGCCTTTGAACAGTGCATTGCCTGAGATCTGCCGGCATAGGATGCACCCGTTGTCGGGTCGGATTTGAAGCCTCTAGAACCGCCGTTTCCGCGGCGCTTTTCCCTGAGCTTTCGAGCTGAAGGCGGACTTTCGGGAAGATGGTATTTAATTACGGCTCTGTCTGTACGATATGAGGCTCCGGCATCACTTCGTCCTCCGCCTGCCACCGAAGTTTCCATGGCTTCTTTGCGCCGCTGCACTCTCCGAGAATCCCTC
>JARKIB010000692.1:0-39892 GCA_029378385.1 Mycena metata
TCCTCTGGCAGGTCGCGTACTCCGCTTACCGGCCTCCCAGTTATCAGCCATGTCTCACACGAACAATGCACTGCAGCTGTCTTGTATTTTCGAGTTCAGCCCACGCAAAACCATGCTCAAACTCTCCATTGATCATCCGCTCCAGCAGATTCGTTGGCTTCCAGGTCAACAGAATTGACGGCGGACTTCGAAGACGGAAGTTTTTATGCTGGAAGTAAGTCCACCGAGGGAGGGAATTGTTCCCTGGGTTTACCCAGGGTGTGGGATCATAGAGTATAGGATGTCCTTGAGCGTGCGAGTGTACAGTTGCTCGGGTGGGGTGAGGAAGGTGTGGCTCTTGGAATTGGGAGAGGTGTCGAAGAATTTCAGTATCCCTACTTGGCACCGATTTTCGCTCAGCCTAATTGGGACACGTTGAAACAATACACACCGGCTGAGGGCACGGAGGACGGCTGGGAATCGGTATTCTGTATATAGCGCGTAAGAGAGATGAAAGGAGAAAAGAGCGGGAAGAAGAGAATACCTTTTGAGCAAGGACAAAAGAAGCTAGGGGGAACATTTACCGAACGCACGGCAGTAGGTACAGAGACGGGGAATGGCCTGCAGACCCCCGGAACAGCTGCTGCAGTCGCAGGAAGTGCGGGAATATTGAATGCGCTGGTGGGCCATGGGCCGCAAGAAGCCCTGGGAGAGAACGAGTTAATAACAAGCTTAAGTGGTAAAGGTCCAGAACATATGGGGACAATTGCGCTGCCAAGTCGAAGACCTGGCGCTCACCGTCGATGGAAAAAAGCCAACGAACGCCTCTCACTGAGACCTGGGAGATTATCGATGGTAAATTCATTCGGAGAGTGAGCGCGAGTTTAAAGGGCTCGGTCAGTCTTTGTCGGGATACAATGTAGAGTACCTGACAGTTGAGCTCAACAGGTTAAAAAATGCCATGCAAGGTTAGTACTAGATGAATGGCGGTGAATATTGGTCATTATAGAGCAGCACTCCATTGCACGGTGCTGCACGGCACGGCACGGCACTGCACGGCACCGGTGCACGGTGGCGTGCACTGCCACGGCGTACCGTGCACTGCCGTGTCATGAGCCGTGCATCGCCGTGGCGTGAGCCTTGCATCACCATACACCGGTGCATGTCTGGGGGTACATTGTCTCCCATTTCATTGTATTGAACAGACACTGATAATCGGTTTCAGTCAAACATCGGGATAGGGTCTTAGCACCATCGCGTCCAGTTATTTGGGGGAATCTTCGGTTTAATAATATACCCAGGGCTTCAGCTGCCTACTTAAAACCTCTCAAGGCCCGCGAAAAGGAAGTATGGACACGATAGGTGATACACTCAAGGCCAGAAATATGTCAGGCTGCGGATTTCAACCGTGGGAATAATTACTCAAACATCGTTTGCCTCAATTTGATTCGATGAGCTCGACGACTTGCAATAAATTTCTTGAGTGGAAGGTGTGCTGTGCGTGATTCGGGCGATGAGTGTAATCACAGGTTCACGTGTGGGGTCATTTTCCAGAGGTAAACAGAACTCATGATATCATCATCTCAACCAGAAAATTACGACCCTGCAGCTCATGGAAGGCGTACTGAATGTGAATCCACTCATGCTTGCCGTCAATCACACGACGGGCAGTTTGCAGAATGGGCATTCAAGCAAACATTGGGATAATGTTCGAAAAGTACTTACATAAATACACCGTGCATGGAGTGCAGTTTCTTGGGCCTGAGTCATGTATAGGGCTCCCACACCGTGATTTAAAACACTCCTATTCAAGACTGTGGCGGAAACAGAGTATGCGGCAATATTAACGCTGCCGCTCATAATCAATAATTCAGCGGGGGTAAGTACCGCACAATGTTGATTACACTTTGAGGTAGCAAATCCATTGGGTGGTGGGATAGATCCCTTGTGTGTAGCTTGAGAGTTCGCCTGACCACCGAGAGCCACTTACAAAGGGTTTTAGTCTTACACCGGGACACGCCAACACGCCAACACGCCAACACGCCAACACGGCACGGCACGGCGTGACACGGCTTTTTCCCGGGGCCCCTGCGGTAAGACTGAAAACATGAAACCGAAGAGAACAAAGGAGTTGAAGCAGCCTAAATGAGTAGCGAGAATAAACGGCAGCAGAGCAATGACACAGCGGTGAGGTATCAAGGAAGCACACCACATGTAGCAACTCGAGGGGATGAATCACGGGTTTGTATTGTGGATAGAGTTAGTGGGTGAGGCAAGCGACCGAAGGTGAAGGGCCGAGTTCAAGTTACCGTACCACCCGTTGTCGGTATGAAACTGGAGGAGGACCACTTAAGTTGTACGCGTTGTAGACCAACGTTCAACTTAAGTTTCGCACAACTTAAGTTGCGCGTTCAGCGCGCCAGAGGCCCTCATTGCGCCGTCTGTAGACCCCCACTGAGCTGGAACTTAAGTCCTCCCAGCACTTAAGTTGTGCGCGGTGACTTAAGTTCCTCTACCACTTAAGTGCCACAGGACTTAAGTTCCGTCCAGACGCCTGAAGTTCCTGAACAACTTTCAAAACTTAAGTCAATTTAATATTATTGTGGCTGTGCAACGACGACCAGCGACGCCACGACATACACCTCGCCGACGGGTGGGAGGGGGGGAGGGGGGGAGGGGGCAGTGGGGGCAGTTAAAGCGAGATGTATTAGAAGTCCTTGTACGCTCTATGTATGTCCTGTACGCAATAAGTATTCTTCCGTGTCAACGCAGGAGGCGCTTACCATACGATCCATCCACCCAAAAATTACGTCGCGCCATCCGTCTATCTTCGTGATCAATTCGTCGAAACTCGTCGCCGAGACCCAATCGTGGTGTGCTCCGGAATCGGCGGCCTTGAAGATAATCTCCGCGTTGTGGGCCAGCCGCTTGTACATGGCGGCCTGCATTCGGGCATACGTAGCCGCGCCGTTAACACCATTCGCCTGCTCCTCGCGGTCCGCCAGCCCTGTCCACACCACACTGTCACGGCGGTATCTCTCGGTAACACGCATCAGCTCCGCGTGCTTGCGTTCGTACTGCTCCAGCCACCGGTACATTTCTGCTTCAGCGCGGAACCACTGCACTCGCTCGCCTACAGACGCTGTCAGTATGTGCCCCGACAGATAACTATTCCGACTTACTTTCTGCCTTGTACGCCGCCAGCTTCTCGTCACTTAAGGTCTGCCCCTTCGTCAGACGCTCAAGCCAGATCCAGCCGTCTACCTTCTTCTTCTTCGGCTCCCCCTTCTTCCTCCCCGTTCCCTTCCCCTGCCCGCCCAGTTTGGACGGCGAACCCTGCTCTGAGTCGCTGCTGCTCTCCGCCGAGTGTACCTCCACATCGCCCGGAGCAATATCCCTTAAACGCTTGGGTGTACGCGGGACCCGCTTGAAACCTATATACACGTTAGCATGTGTCGTTCGTTCTGCAGCGCTAGCACGTACCCGAGCGCTTGAGGGTCTGAGTACCCACTAATAACTGCGGCTCGTCCTCATCGCTATCGAGCTCTCCTCCCCGGGCCAACGTTGAGGACGCCACTGCGGGCGAGATCGTCACCCCGGACTGAAGATACCACGCGGTGCCGTCAAATAACCGCGAGTCCCCCTTCGCGCGATGCAGATGGGTCTCCTTCCTCCGCGTGTCTTTGGCAGTCATGGGCGGGAAGGGTTCGACCGCATCCTTCGCCATGTGGCCGAGATGGATGAGAGCACTACGAGCGCTGTTGTACATGGCGATCTCGAACGTCTTCATCATCTCTGCCTTCTGCAGATTCCGCTGTGATCGCGTAACGCCTCCCTGCCCTCGATAATCCAGCTCCCTCGTCTTCCTGACGGCGGACAGCGCCACAGAGGCGTCTCGAACGGCGAGAATGCCATTCTGCGCTGCCGTGCAGCGCAGCTGGATCTCTGCCTCCCGCAACTGCGTGCTCAGCGCCGCCACGTCTGCCGCGGGCTTGTAACCGCGCTTCATCCGATACGAAGGCAGCTGAAGGGCCGTCACTTCTGGCTCATCCACGTCGAGCGCGCTGAGGGTGAGACGGGGGTAGATCTCCCGCTGCCGGTCCCTGAACTTCTTGAGCTTGACGTTTAGCGTGTCGCGGAGGGCGGTGATGCTGTTCCAGGTTTCGACCAGCGGATGCTCCTGATGATTCTTGAGGAGCGCGATCGCGAGGACCCTGTATGATAACAGGTTAGCGTTCTGAACATTCACGTCCGACGAGACTAGGCTCACTGGGTACGCTCGATGCTCATACCGTCGTGGATCCACTGTGCCACTGGCGTTCCCGCATCGTGCCCGTCATTGTCTTTTGCTTGTTGTTGTTCTGCGGTGACCATCGTGGCCAAGACATTGTCCACAGTCAGCGCTACACGCGGCTTCAGCTCGAAGTGCTCGTCGAAGGCAATACAGCTTACATACCTTGAGTCGTCTCGTGCTGATAAACACTCTGAATCTTGCCATCTGTCCCCTGCTTCGCGACGCGATCGCGACGCGACCAACCAACGACCTCCGTGGCGTGTTGCTTGCTCAGGTCTTGGAGGACAGCCATGTGCACCTCGAATAACTGCAGCGCGTCCAGTCGTTCGGCCGCCAGAAGCTGCGCTGTGAAAAAAGGGCAGTCAGTCCAGAATCAATACGAGGCCAGACAGACGGTCTTACCTTGACGAAATAATTTGGACATATTCCACGCATGCATAACAAAGTTGATGATGTCGTGCCTCGAAGCCCCCGTCATTTGCCGCGTTGAAGACCCGAGCGGATTGAGGAACGCCCAGATCACTTCGGCCGTCTCCCCGTGGAAGTGCGCCCGGCACGCAAAGTAGACTGCCTGCCAAAGGGACTGGCAGGAAAGTCCATGTCCGTTGATGTGGTCCGCCGGGATTTGACCCTCAACGGCAGCTAACAGGACGTGGAGCCATTTGTCGTCCGGGAACAGTGCCTCAGCGCGGACGACTTCGTTAACCCCGAAAGCGCAGTAGCTATCGTAGCTAACGTTCGTGGGCTGTACTGCTTTACGGGGCGGTGAGTTCGTGTGACGCAGCAGCTCGCGCTGGGCGTATGTACCGAGGGAAAAACTGGGCGAAGGACAAGTTAACATCAATTGCACCGAAATAAATAAAAAAGAACGTACGCTTCGCCCTTAAGGATGTCGATCAAGGACCCCAAGAAAGAATGGTCACAAGCGCATGCGACGACGCCGCTGAGAGCAGTGTTCCCGTACTTCACCGATCCCTGGTGACGGATGGATCCGATATGGGCTTTGCAGGGTACTTCCTGAGAGATATGGGTCAACGCCAGGTCGAGATGATGCTATATAGACATACCTTGTCTTGCTCGGGGATCACGTACGTCTTGGCGAAGTGCTCGAACTCCGCCTGCTTTGGAAAGTACATATTGCCGTCGGTGAGCGCCGTGTCGCTGCCGTCGTCACGTTTGAAAAATAAATTGGCTTTGAAGTTTCCGTCGAGTGTGATATTGAGTTTAACGGTGTGTCTGGTGTTCCGCAACGAGTAAGTACTCTATCATCGAGCGGTGAAGATGGATTTCCACTTACCGAAGGTAACGCGGCACCTTCACAACAAAAGGCATGTTTACGCCTGGTTCGGGACACGCCCCGCAATTGACACCAAGAAATTTACTGGGGCGATGGGGGTACGGAACACCCGCTTCTCCAGAAACAGGCAGGTCGAGGTTGAATGCTTGCCCACTTTCGATTACGATCTGCAGATATTCGTAGAATCGAGTGATAGCGAGAAAATTGGAGTAGATGTCCTGAACGCCATTTAGTTTAACGATCGAAACTGTAGTAATCGCGTGCATACCGGAACTGCGCCTGCAAAATAAGGATCGGCCAGCCGCTGCAAAACGAGCACAAAGTTGTATGCGGACCCCTTCCCTTGGCTCCGCTGCTGGCGATGGGATTTGAGCAACCCCAGGGTATAGCCAGTTTTCGGGTCTTTGACGCTGCCGGGGAAGATACCCGCCTGCAGGAGTTGGTGGAAATGCGGGAGCGCTTCCTTTCCCGTGGGGGTAGGTACAATCGGGCAACCACAAAACGCGATCGCAGTGGCATGAATGCCGTTGCAGTCCACCAATGTGAAGGAACGTGCTGCGACCGCGTTCGGGCACCCTTCACCGTAGTGACCAAGTCGGAGTGCGCCGTTCTTCAGGACCCGACTGGCGTCGTGCTTCTCGAAAAATCGCTCCGCCTCGTTCCAAACGAGGGCCCAATGAGTCCACATCGTCCGGTGCTTCTTCGCCCAGCACGTCCGACAGAGTAGCTCTCCCTGAAGGCAATCCGAGCATGCCACTTGTCGCAGACGGTCCTTGACGCCGCAAGAACACGGCGTGAGGAGCTGAGAGTGGTGATGCAGGGACAGGAGGATGCGCAAAAAGGTATCCTCCTCCGCCTTCAGTGCGTTCATGTGAGCGACGTTCTAGAATAACGATATAAGTTTCACGAAAAATAAATTGGTGTGCCACTGAACACACCTCTCGCATCTTCTCGCTCTTCTCCTTCCCCTTCTCGTCGCATGCCGGCGTCGTCTCGTATGCAGGGATGGCACCAGAGGTCTCCTCGGGCGCGTCGAGGAAAGGCAGGGACGGCTCCCCTCCATTATCGACGAATGCGCCAATGGATGGCAGGATTGATTTGTCGACTGGTGTGCCGACGTAGAGATGCTCAGATCTCGATGTGGTCGCTGTGGCGGGGTTAGCTGGGGCCTCAGGAGCAACGGTCCGCAAACTGACCTGTGTGGAATCCAACTTTGAGGCTCGGTATGTCGGTGGCAACCCGTGAAGTCGTCTTGTTTTTACTGACAGCGGCCTTATTTCGTCCGACAGCCTTCATGGTCGCAAACTGGGGTGATTCGCGCGGAAGAACGATGCTGCTGAACGAAGAACGATGCTGCTGAATGTCGTTAGTTCCAGACCCCTCGACGAACAAAGGACGCACTGTTTCAAGATAAATCCGTTTGGTGATTTGAGCTCAAAGCGCGTGATGTGGCCCTTCGCCTTCAGGATTGGATGTACAAGTCAATAAAGCAATATAGGGTATCAGAACCGATGTACGAGCCCACGTAAAAAAGTATGTAAGAGTCCATGGAAAATTTAAAAGTATGCGAAAGAATGAATGAAAGTCCACGAAAAATGTACAAATTGAGTCCATTTCCACACGAGAAAAGGCACGAAAACGAAGGTCCATTGCAAACAGTAAGTAGGTAAGTATAGTATGCCTGGGTCTTGTCGGCGGCGGAGACTGGCACCGACATGAAAGTCGGGCAGGCTCGACATGAAAGTCGAGCCCAAGATCGACATGTGAGTCGATCTGGGGTCCTGGGTGGTCCTGGGGCCTGTCCTCAGGGTCGGTCACGTCGGTGGGTCGCGTCGGTGGGTTGTTGGTGGTCGTTTCTGCGGGGGATGCTGGTGGTGAGAGAAAGAGATGATGACGTGGGAACAGGCTTCGGTTCCCGGCTCCGAAAATCGCCGGCGCTTGCGAGGGCGCTTAAAAGACTGGTGACCATTTTTTTTGGCGCCAAGGCCAAATCTCACATGAAAAAATCCGGTAGTCGCAGGCAGGTAAACATTGAGGCGATTACAGTCATTCATTCATTGAGGCCAGTACAGTAAAATTACATTAGTATTTATATACATGCTTTTGGCGCGCCAAGAAAGGTAACTAAGCAGTTTGCGCGATATTAATGCTACAAAAATGTACAGGATACGGTATGCGGCTGCACGACAAGTTACAATTCGCCCTCCTCCCGCTCCACGTCGTGGTCCAATCGCAAGGGAACCACCGCAGCGCGACCAAAGTGCTCCCAAAAGGCTTGGGTGTAGTAGCGGCAAACAGCATTCTCGAGGGCGTCCATTTCTGCAGGGGACCACTGGCGAGTTTCAGCGACGCGCCGGACGATGTCAGGGCGCAGGGATTTAGTGCGCCAAGAAAGCATCAGTTTCGCGGTGCGCGCAACATAGCGGTGACGCTCTTCTACCGACGTCGATGCCCAACCTCTCTGGCTCATCTCCAACGGCGCTCCAATCAGCATGTGGCCGGCAAAACACCACTTGACCTGTTCCAGCCTCTCTTGCCCCGACGCCCGTCGATCCAAGGAAGCAAACTCAAAGCGGAAATTTGTCTCCGCCACCTGCCAGACGATCTCCCGAGTCCGAGCGAGACTGAAGTCGGGAACGGACTCAGCAGGGACTGGGAAGTTCGAGATGACGCCGTTGGAGGCTTCCAACGCCGGACGGATGAGGTCCTGGAGCTTCGCACTCCGCTTCTGCGTTCTGGACCCGGCTGCCCCGCGCGGCTCAATCAGACCCTCCAGTATATCTCGCCATTCCTGCGGGCGAAGCGGCTGGGGTCGGGTGGTGAGCATGTAGACGAACCCGTCGGACAACAGATTCCAATGGTGAAGAAACTTGTGGCGCCGACGTTCCGGGTTCGCGCTTACGAGTAAGGCGGGCTCGGGAAGGATGTAGCGGGCGTCGACGTTGGTGGAGGAGTAAGGGACGACTCCGCGATCGACTGCGGCAAGTGCTGTGGCCATGGACAGGATAGCTGGCGGCATTTCTGGAATGTCCAAACGAGCGAATTTGTCCCGTTGAGCTTTTGCATCGTTCTTGGCGGGGGCCTTGGGCGAGTTCTGGGAGGCATCTGGTGCACCGATTTTGTTAAAATTATTTCAGTCGCTAAAGGTGAAAATTTAACGCACATGGATTATGTCGTCGCTGCGGCGGCTGCTGGGGTTGATTGCGGGAAACTGCTGCAATGATGTTTGTGAGTACGGGAGTTCTGGAACATGCTTTTGGGGAACGTACACGGCGGTGGGGCTGATCGAGAGGAGCTGGCGACGGGAACTACAGGCGCTGTTGACGGCGCAGGAGCGGGAGTGAAACCTGTTTCGAATGGGTCTTGATACCACGGAGTGTACAACGCTGCGGCGTGGATTGCGCCAATTTTTTCGATTGTACTGTTCCCACTGTAAAGAACAGGAGGAGCGCCAGCGCCGTGAGCATTGGCATCAGGAAGACCTAAGCTCGGCTCCAGTAACGGGACGACTTTGAGGATGTTCTCCCGGTCGAACACCTCTATCGGCCGAAGGAACCAAAAGGGCACCCCGGCCGCCCAAAGCTGCTGCGCAACGCTGGGGAAAGTGGTGAACGCGCCGACGAATTCTGCGACAGCGGGGAGGGAGGCGGTGGAGTAAGTGGTCATTCGAGGTTTGTAGACAGTGAGATATTCGTAAAGAGCGTCCAGCTCCAGGACTTCACGTTGGAGGGACGTCAGCGCGAACAGCATTTTGGGAAATGTGGTGGGGAGCGTCTGCAGCTGTTCCAGCCACATCATGATGTGCTGTATGAGCTCCCCGAACAGCTGATGCAGCGGCTCCTTGGACGCATCGCGAAGGTCGGTGCATCGCGCGACGAGTTTATTGACAACAAGTTTCAGCGGCAAAAGCCGTGTATACTTGAGCCGCCCCAATCCGCGCGTGACGGCACTCCCGACGACGAAATCGTAGACAGCAGGCGTCCACCACAGACACTCAAGCTCGGCTCGCGCCCCTTTCTTTGAGATGAGCGGCATATGGCAGTAACGCTCTGTCCATTGCTGTGGCCACAGAGTTGGGTCGTCGGTGCCATAGCGCATGTCGGAGCGGAGGTAAACGCGGTGCGGGAGTTCGAGGGAAGGGAGGGCGGGAACGTAGTCGGTATTGGTCGTTATGAAGTAATGTTGGGCGCCAAGTTCCGCGTAAGCCGCTACCTTCCCGTCGAACGGGCCGAGTGCGAGATCTAGCCGCCGATTTCGAAGGAGATTGACGCGGTGGGGCTGCGGCTTGGTGGATCCCTGTTCGTTGGATCCCTGGGGAGGTTGCTCTTTGCGCTCCTGAGTCCACTGCGCCAGAGTTTTCTTGGGTGAGGACATATCCGACGTGAAAGTCGGAAATAACTACGACGTGAAAGTCGTAGTTCAGCCAGACGTGAAAGTCTGGTTGCTGGGGGTGGTGGTGGCCGCTGGTCGTGCGCTGGCGAGGCAGATGGGAGGGAGGATGGAGGTGGTGGTCGTGGTGAGAGTGAGAGATACGAAGCTGTGCAAGCTGATGTGAGCAAGCTTACATCACGCACTTCCTTCGTCCCAACTCCCACCTCACTTGTACCACCACCACAACGTCAACACCAGCAGCTCCAGCGATCCCGGACTCGCATTCCCAACCCAGGACAAGCCCCAGGAGCGCGTCAAAACGCCAGATCGACTCGCATGTCGATCTTGGGCTCGACTTTCATGTCGAGCCTGCCCGACTTTCATGTCGGTGCCCCAGCTATGATGTCCGATGCGGAGAAGGGCGCGACCGAGGCGGGCGATGCTCGGGAGTGTGGGAGGGACGTCTGGAGTCCGCAGCGCAAGTACCGACGTAATGCGCGAGGTTACAAGAATTTTTCTGCCGAGGTAAGATTTTTTTTGGTCTTAAAGCGCGTCGTTCTGACTGTCTTGACTTGAAGAAGCGAAAGTGAAAGGGGAAGACGACGTGGTGAAGCAAGCATAGGTTCATTGAAGGTAACTTGGAAGGTTTTTACATTTGTACGACTACTAACTAGTTTCAAATCGTCAGGTCGATATACCCGAGGTATTCGGTGAGTTTGGCCTTCTTGCGAGGGCGTTCTTCCTCCTCCTCATCGTCAGAAATCTCCAGCACACCCAAGAACTTCCTCTTCTGGGGACCGCCCGCAGCCTCGTCATCATCATCGTCGATGTGGGTGAGATCGATAACGTCGGGGGAGGAAGAACGGACGGGCGAGGAAGAGCGGACGGGAGAGCTAGTAGGCGGCGAGGAGGGTGAGGGAGAGCTGGGCGGCGATGAGCTTGGAGGCGTAGGAAGGCGGGGGAAGCGGGCGTGATCACGACGGCCCCGAGGGGTGGATACGGGTGTCAACGCGGGTGCTGGGCCAGGGGCGGGGATTACGGCGGGGGCAGGAGCGAGACCGATGTTCACGGGCTGCAAGCCAGGGAGTGGCTGGAGCGCCCAAGGGGGACGATCACCCATGCCCTGTTCCACGCGGTAGCGCGCAGCCCAGTCGTGCCAGAGCTGCTCGCCGTCCTGTAGTCCAGCCAATGCCGCCGCGTTACGGATGGCATAATTGTTGCCGCGTTTCATGAAGCGCGCGTCGTAGAGGTCGAGATAGTCTCGGACACGTCGTTGGACAGCAGGATCGAGACGGTCGGACAGGCGGTGTCTAGCGCGCCCTTTCTTGTCAATCTATTGAAACATTAGCTTGGTACGTTGGTCCCGCAGAAGATGAGAACGAACCCAATCGACCCGCAGTCTTCCAAAGTCGGCAGGGACTGCTTGCCCCATTACCACGCGCAGGGCTCTCTCGGGAGGAGTGTCCTCGAAGAAGGCGTCAAGCTGCTGGGGAGTGAAGAGCTCGGTGACCTTGCGCATCACGGCCCGCTGACGAACATTCGCGGTGTAGTGGGGGCGGATAGTCGGGCCATGGAGGCGGCGGGTTTCTTGGGCGGATATACGCATCGCGAAAGCAAAGTAGTTTGGCGAGGTGTGTAGTTCAATTGGTTTCGTTTTTTCCTCACTCATTATAGTTATATAGTGCGCGGTGGCCACCTCAGCCGCTTGCCACTCGTTTTATTATTTAAAAAAGGAAACCGCTAACGCAGCCCTTTCCTTTTTGATACTCATGATGACTGATGCGCTTTGCCTTCGCTCCACTATGGTGAGTGGCATTCACGCTCTGCCTCTCTTTCTCTTGAACCTCACCCACCACCACCACCACTAGCCCTCCAACATCACAATCTTCTCGACGATGCCGACGAAAAAGGAATCAAAGAAAGAAATTTACCGGTACGACGCCGCTGCAGTCCCCGACATCATGCCCTTCCCCGCCCTTGCCCTCGTTGCCACCACCAAAGGCGAAGAAATTCCTGTGCCGGATCTCAACGATTACCAGCGGAGCTGGATCCACGACGTCGCCCTTCGCGATGTCGATTTCGAGGTCGAGCTGCCGACCAGGGCCGAGTCTACGAAGTTTTACGACAAGGTCAAGATGGACGCGTTCGAAGCGAAGGCGTTTCAGCATGCTGTCCAGCCAGGCGACGCGGCGGAGGAGGCTTCCCTCTCCAAGGCAATTGCCAAGTGGAAACGCGACAATGTGAAGAAAAACAAGAAGACTCAAAACGCCAACGACGCCAACGACGCTGGCGGCGCTGAGGGCGCTGGTGCTGCCGATGACGCCGCTGGCGCCAACGAGGAGGAAGATGAGGGTGCGCGCGCGGGCATGTTGCGCGGATTCCCAAGGCAGGGCTGGCGGTTGGTCAGTAATAAATTAATGTCTCTCTTTTGAGCGTGTGTCTGACTCACAGCCAGGCTATTCAAAAGGTTATCAGCAACAAACGAACAGCCGACAAGACCCGCGCTGCAGCTACCAAGGTCATTGCTGCCGCTGCTCCCGCTCCAATCGCTCCCGCGACGGCGCTCGCGAAGTTGATGGGCCTAGCGACTTACACCGCTCGCGACAAGTTCCGTGACGAGCGCCATGCCGAGATCCACGAGTATTCGTTGACTCTGGCGGGTGCGAATGCCGGTGGCAATTTTCGGAAAGCGGAGGCACTCATGTGGGCAAAAGAAGATCAAGCCTTCTGGGCGGACGCGGCGGCGGCGGAGGAGGAGGATGTGGACTGGGAAGCGTAAGTCGACTTGGTGATTCGTTTCGTTTACAAGTGACTGACCTCCCTTCAAAACAGACGTCAAGGGCTCATTGTGGGTGGCTTCCAGCACCTCGTCGACACGCTCAGCGCCAACCCAAAGTTCCGCCCGTTCGTGGCGAACATTTCGATGGGCTGGCTCAACGAAAAGAACCAACTCAAGCTCGAGTGGTGAGTTTAGTTATTGTTTTTGACTCCAGCTCGACTTACAATTTGAGACAGGGTCGAAACGGTTCCCTCTGGGGTCAAAGTCCGCCAACGCTTCGAGGACCAGTACAAAGAACTAACCAGAAGCTGCCTGAATGCGATGTATGCATGGGCGGAAAAGCCTTTGCAAGGTATGTTCCAGCCGTAACATTTTTTTATCTCGCGCTGAACATCTCATAGACTATGTCGCTACTCGAGACGGCTCCGCTGCCCCTGCGGCTCCTGTCTTTCCTCACACCGCTGAGGCTTTGAATGACATGTCTCCCAACGCGGTGGGACAATCCATTCACGCCTTCTTAACGAAATCCTATGGTGCGTTGTCCTTCAGGTGTCTAGGGTTTATGCTAACATCATCCCCATTATAGAAGCGGCCTTTGGGAATGGAGCTATTCCGTGGGCCGCAATCGCCAGTGCGCCCTCCGAGTATTTCGACACCGAAAAATTCGACGTCTCGTTCGACTCCACCGGGCTGGAGAGCTTCCAGGGCAAGTGGCATGCGTTGGGCTCGATATTGGCGAGCGGCGCGGGCGAGGGGACGTCGGGTTTTTTCCGCAAGGTGTCCGCAGTGGTGGGAGAGAAGGAGGCGGAGGCGGAGGCGGAGCGCGTCGAGCGGGAGAAGCAGGAGCAGGAGCAGGAGCGCGTCGAGGCGGAGCGGCTTGAGCGGGAGCGCGTCGAGCGGGAGAAGCAGGAGCAGGAGCGCGTCGAGGCGGAGCAGCGGGAGCGGGAGCGCGTCGACTCGGAGCGGCTTGAGCGGGAGCGCGTCGAGCGGGAGAAGCAAGAGCAGGAGCGCAGCGAGTCGGAGCAGCAAGAGCGGCAGCGCGTCGAGTCGGAGCAGCGGGAGCGGCAGCGCGTCGAGTCGGAGCAGCAAGAGCGGCAGCGCGTCGAGTCGGAGCAGCGGGAGCGGCAGCGCGTCGAGTCGCAGCGGCTTGAGCGGGAGCGCGTCGAGCTGGAGCGCGTCGAAGCGGAGCGCGTCGAGTCGGAGCGCGTCGAGCGGGAGCGCGTCGAGCAGATGAATGGGGATGCGCCGGGCGCGGGCGCTGCTCAGGATGGCAAGGCGAAGAAGGGGGCGAAGAAGCGCAAGGCGGAGATTCAGCTCGTGCCGGAGGATGCGGGTCCGTCAAGGCGATCTGGGAGGACACGCCAAACCGCAGAGGTAACGTCCTTCATTGAATACATTTCTTCGAGGAATGGACTAACTTTGACTCGGTAGGAGGCTAGACTCGAGCGTCAGAAGAAGATGGCTGAGGCAGCGTCGGCCCCAAAGGGGAAACCTAGGTGAGTCTTGCACTGTATATCCACGGTCGCAGTGTGCTGATAGCATCTCAGGTGGCAGTATGTCCCGAAGAGCCCGGTGAAACCAACGACGGGAAGGAACGGGAAGAGGTGTGTTTCCCTTTTCTTCTTCCACCTGTGGCGCACAACTAAAGTCATCGCAGAACTTAAGTCGCGCTGGAACTCAAGTCTCAATATCGAACTCAAGTTGCGTCGAACTTAAGCTTCATCCGGAACTTAAGTTCAACACAACTTAAGGTTTCGCTGGAACTTAAGTTCGACGCACCATGTACAAGTACTGTTATCTTTTTTTATGACTGAATAAAGTTTTATATATCTTACGACTTGAGTTCGTGCTGAACTTAAGTACCTGCAAGAACTGAAGTACCTGTACGAACTTAAGTTCAGCGTAGTGCAACTTAAGTTTCATTCGGTTCAATCACTTCAATGCTTCCCTAATAGTGAAGCAGCCGCTTGAATTAACCCTTACAAGAACTTAAGATGTACAGGAACTTCAGTTGTTTGACGGTCTACAACGGCTACTACTTAAGAGGAGCTAATACTTTACTTGTGTCGGTGGATAAGTTCGATGCAGTTTAGGCGGTGCGCGGCGCTGAATTAGTCCAATGCGGTAGTGAAGTGGTCCGGACGCGGCGGTCATATAGGAGACGCGCGATCATATATTGTGACGCGGCGCTGCCGCGGCGCGTTTTTTTGGACGCGGCGAAATATCCTAGCCCCTGACGGACGGTTCGTTGGGTTGACTCATGGGTCCGTTCTTTCGGTACTTACCGGGCCTTCAAGCTTCGAGTCAATGTCCCTTACGCAACTTGCGATCAGTCTTTATTTCATTTCCTGTTATCGAGTTGAACTGATCCCATCCCGACCCAAATGAATTTGGAGTGTAACCAAACCACGAGATGCGCTTGCTTCGGACCTCATTATGACATTGACTCGCGCGCTTCGGGTTCACGCGTTCACGTTGATTCGGATTCAACCTGCCTGGGTTCATCGCGAGTTCTGCCATTTATATATCTAATTAATTTTGGTCCCTGCATCACTCTCAGCGTTGGTACCCCCGCCTGCCAGTCAACTGACCGAATTGGCGTTCAAATTTCCGCCTTGAAAATGCTTTGGCGTGAGGTGAGTTCTTCCATTGCATGCATCGCCAGACCAGTCCAAATCGAGCTCGGAATCGATGCGATTCAATCCAATCTGTTCGTTATACATTTTACTTACGTTCTCCCAGCAGGGGCCTTCGAATTGAATTCCAATTGAAGTAAGTTATGTACCTAGCAGGTAAACCCGATCCCCGTGCATCCTGCGCTGACCGCATTTCATCAGTTCACAGCTCGCGCTTCACGGACGCATGTTGAGTGCAGGTATGCCGGCCGAATGCTTCACCAATGCCGCGCGTTCCTACTGACGAATATTCCCACAGACGTTGTTTGTTTTTTGAACGATAGACAAGAACAGCCTCCGCTTCGTATTCTAGATGGGGGCAAGGAGGAAAACACAGGACTGATTGGATGGATGGATTCAAGCGAATCATATAGGCAGCGCAGGGTGATAGAAATCGCCCGCAATTGAAGTGGGCTAAACGCTTTTCTAGTGAACGACTGCGTGTCCCAGCTGCGCGTGAGGTGCCAGCGCTGCGCTTGAGAAACACTTAATTTTAATGGAGGTCGCCATTGAGTTGTGCATAGGTTCGTGGTGGCCTTTAAAGCTTTGGGCTGAGGTGAGATGTGGCCAGAATAACCCAATGTCAAGTTTTGAACGGAATTCCGGAGATTGTGGGGATGGTTTAATATCTGACTGAATTATGCAGGCTGGGGTGGAACACGAGAGGAGGGGTAGAAGGAAGGAGATAACCTACATGGGGATGCGGTCAAAGCCGCGCAAACGAACGCGAGGCATCTCATTAAAGAATGGTTAATGATATGTGATGCGTATGGGCTCCGTAAATAGCACCAGTGTTCACCCTGAAGGCCTTAATTTGGGTTCTGAAAAATCTGAGGGCCTTCAGAAGCGTGAAGGCTTCGCCTGAAGGGCAAGGCAAAAGGCCTTCATTGATTTTCCCACGGGTGTCGCGGACAGACGGAACACCCAGGCGGGTACTGACAAATATCCTTTAGATGTTTTACTGTGAGTCCCTCTGGAATACTAGTGAGATTACTATGCCCATTTTAGCTCTTACTCAGACCACTAAACAGGCCACGACGAACATACATGTACACGTGATGTATTAGCAATTCCGCCGGAAATTCTGAAGGCCTTCATGATTGGTAGAGGCCGGCAAGCGGCGGGGCAAAAACAGATATCAGAATTGGTCGTACTCAGAAAACTAGGATTAACACGGTCAACTGTGCCAATACTGCCCGCTAGCTTTGTTTCATAGGTTAGTTTCGGCAGGTGCGGCATTGCGGCTCTGAACAAAAAACACAAGGGTAGTATCCTCCTGGAGTATCATGTCCAGATATTTACTCAAAACATAAAACCCATATTTTCAAAATTGCCTTGAAGGAGAGAAAGGCGGCCAGGGACTCGTTTTTCGATCCACTTGCCGATGATGCCGAGTGTGCCGAATGCCCGAGCAATGATTTTTGTTGAAACAAGCAAAGAAAATGTGTAGGGAACCCTTGGACCACACCAATTTGTACTACAAACTCTCTCTCGACCTAATTCCTCGGTTGGCTCCGGTCCTTTGTGTGAATGCCCAAGTGGGTGCTGCGAATCGGTCAACATAAATGACTCTCAGATTGATGAAATCAGTCACGTGAAAACGGACATTCTTGGTGAACAAGAGCAAAAACCAGAACTACGTTCTGTTTTTAAATGAACCCGCCTGAAGGCCTTCACACTTTGGGCGAACACTGAATATACTGAATAGCACTGCTTCATGACAGTTCCTTTGTATAAAAATAGAATTCGCAAGCGCCACCGCTCTCGTCAACGTCAAGTCACGCGGGGGTGACAGTCATCCCTTTGTTTACTTCTCGCGTCTCCGCTATCCCGTCTCGCTCTGGCTCTGGGGGAATTGTAGGTCAACCCCTCTCATCCTGGCCACCCTAGAAATGCACTGTGCGCGCCAACTGGCTACTTCCCTCGACCTGCTACCATGTTGCGAAGCCACTCACCATGCCATCAGCCATGATTGTAGTTGGGTGGAGGGCCAGATATACAGTCGTTAACCGGGAAGCGCAACAATCTGGCCATTTTGATAATATCTTGACTAAATATGATTCAAATCCCCACGTTTAGGTTCACATATGCATCGCCTGGATGCCTAATCTGTGCTGCAACTCACTCCTACCAATTGTGTTCAGTGGCTGTTGAGAACGAGGCCAATCTTTGTGGGCTATCAAACTTGCACAAATAACATGGAAGCGCAACACTTTGTGCCTCACAGTTGAGCATAACATGTGGGATATTTTGGCCCAAAAGCATTACCGGTGTTCTCAGGGAGCCAAAAAACCGTAGTCCACCTCAAGTCGTCTCTCGGGTAGTACTAGAAAGTGCCGGAAAATCAGTTGGTTTTTGGTGCAATCAGGCCCGGTTGATCTGGCCACAAATACTTATTTTTCCTCGGCCTCAGAGGCTCCTGTTGCTCAAATCCTTTTAGTCTCTTAATCATACGATGACCCTCCATATTTAGACAATTTCTTGGATTTTTTTGGGCACCGCAATGCACTGAACATCCAGCGTTGCGCTACGTGGTGTTGTTGCGCTTCCCGGTTAACGACTGTATGTCAAGTTAAAGGTTGTGTCGAGCTACCATCTATGCATCGATTCGGATTCCCACGGTTCGAAATTGAACTGGCGACGAAGATGATCAGTGTGAAAGAAGGAGATTCAACTTTTCCCTTATTTGAGCTTTTATGTGCTCTCTCTTCTATATTTTCTTTGTATTGATTCAATTTGAACATGTTCGAAACATGCTCTGGGACCTTGATGTTACCGTGACTGGCGAATTGGAGGCTTCGAGTCGACTCCGCAAGTCGACTTAAGTCCAGTCCAGTGGAGTCACGGATATGACTTCTTGTGACCAAGGGGCTCCCATTTCAAGAATGGCTCAATGTACCTCCCAGATGGTCCAGTTTTGCCCTCTGAACACAAATGTGTATGGCATCTGGGTGTCATTTGAGCCCGTTTTCGAGGTAGAGGCCAAGCCACTAAGCTGAAAAAAAAATCGAGTCGGGGTATATTTTTAGGGTAATGGGATCCCCTTGCGTGTGACTCCCGAGTCGAAGCAAGTCGACTCGGCCCGACTTCGAGTGGCCTCGAGTCGGTCTCAAAAGTCAAGTATGTACCTTTCATCAGCTACTACTGAGCGGAGTTGAGAGAACACCTGGAAATCACATTAAACACCATTTCTCTTGTGATTCTTCGAGAGGGTTATGAAGCGGCTTTGGTAGCAATCAACATACCTCAAAATATTTGAGGGGGATTGGAAAGAGGTATAGAGTACTCTAAAACTTACTACGTAAAGTGCAATGTCCTTGACTTGGAGAAAATGGGGTATTGAAGTCAAAGGTTGATGCCCCATCACTTTTATCCTAGGGCGCCAGTAATGGTAACCACACTTCAGAAATATCTGAGAACACTTTAGGGGAGTTACATGGGTGCCCCACAGCAATTACAACCACATTGGACCTCCCAGTGGACAATATTCAGAAAATCCGACTTCATCGACTCGAGTCGACTTGGGGTCAACTTCAAGTGACTCAGCGGCCCAAAGTCGAGTCGAGTCGAGTTGAACAGCTCTTGGAGTCAACTTACCGCGTTCCGAGCAGCAGGTTCAGCCACCGTACCGGCCCCATTTCGCACAGCAGCAGCAGGAAAACTCATTTCGATCTCCTGCACCATCCGTCTTGCGTCCTTCAAACCGGAGATCGAATCCGCGTAACTCGTCTGGCATCCGTCTTCGCCCAGTCTCTGAACTTTGTGGGTTTCTTTTCGAGCCCTACTAGTTAAGCTCACCTTAACGTCTCGGCCGACATATACCGCCAAATGTTCAAGTTTGGTGTCTTTAACGCCGTCCAGTCTTCGTGTTTTGATACGGTACGTAATTACTGCCTTTCTGCTTAGCCCTCGTATACTCTTCCGATTCAGGTCGTGAGGACCGACGAGAATATGGTGCGCTCCTCCCCTATTTTGTCGTTAAATCTTTGCTCAATCTTTCCACTTCAGGTCCTAAGCAGTAAATATCCAATACCACTCCCTCGTGTAGCTGCTTATACCCACCCAAGCGCCGACTAGAAGTGGGAAAACTGTGCTTTCGAGCTGGCCATTATCCGCATGCTCAGGCAGGCCAAGGAGTCCGTGGATGCGGTAAAATGCGTGTATATGGCACCGACCAAGGAACGTAGTGCTTCAACTTTTTCCAACCATCCAAAACTCATATTTGCGTTGGCAGGCTCTCTGTTCGGAGAGACAGAGGGATTGGTCGTCCAAGTTCGATGCTCTTGGGATCAGATGGAAGCGATTAATCTTCTTTCGCGAGTCCTGTTCATTCGTACTCTAGGTTGCGAATTGACCGGCGATACGGTTCTATTCGGCAAAGACGCCTGGGGTGACGCAAAAAAAGCGACCATCAGGTAAGAATATCCTCATCACTAACCTAACCCCCTTTAAACGTGCCTTTCATTCCCGTGCTTCGATGGTCTTCCAACCTGGGGTTTGAAACGCCGGACACTGTAAGTATTCCTGGATCCCGGCGGCTACCGCCCTTCGTCCTTTTCGCACATTTTCGGTTGCAACTCCCACTACGATGAAAGGGGTGGCATGTTGCGTCAAGACCTTCAACCCCTCTACGCTTTCCCCTCACCCTGTTTCTCTCAGTCAAGAATCTTAACGCACAAGTTTGCGGCTCAAAGGAACTCCCACCGCAACTTGCTTCAGCTAACGTTCAGGGAATCAGTTGTTTAATTCTTGATTTCGCTCCGCACGTCGCTATCGCAGGGGTATTGATGTGGAATAAATTTGTGTCCCTCCCGCTTCGTGTCGCACTTTCGTGAGTTCATCTGCCGGAGCAGAGCGGAGGCTCATCTTGTGGGTACAAGTCATTGTGCCAGCAAGAAATCATAATACAAGGTAACTGTCGACGGGTCCAACATTGGTATCAAGCACGGCTACCATCCCCTCCCTGTTCCCTGGAGCTCTGAGATATACTGCTATGTTTTGTCCTCCCTACGCTTTGCCCCGGAAGAAAGAATGTTAAAACCGCCTGACCTCTTCGCAGCCAACTCTTCACGTCTCCTTGTAGTTGTTGACTTGGGATGGTCTGCCGAAGACGATTGAACACTGGTCCCACCCCTGTGGCTGTCCTTGACGCGACCAGAGGCTCCAAAGGTATGAGGTCTCTGCCCTTCATCCTTAATAGTTTCAGCAAGGGGCTGGTGGGAACGGTCAGGTTCATCGTCCAAAAGGGAAGTGATGGTGGATACCATTGGGTGATCACCATCAGAATCTGAATCATTTCCCAAATCCACAAAATTCTCCGGAGGCGGGTTGGGAGTGCGGGTAAAGGAGGTTGATGCACCCAACAACTATCGAACAATTATTCACATGCCTCCAAGATTGAACCAGTCCAAATTACCGATGATGCCATTGGGTAACCTAAAACCGGAACTTCCGGAGACTTAATGGGGTTTAAGAATCGATGGAAGCGAGATAGGGCAAGGAGACCCTACCAAATTGTGTGTAGACGGAGACCGACTGAGGTGACTGGAAGGAGGTGGCTCGAAGTTGCCGTCGGGGAGGTCCTGGTCAAAATTATTGCCTGTATGCAGCCAAAAAAGAAATATAAACTACCATCTCTGAGTCTGTATTTGCTTGAGAAGACTCATCGGTAGTTGCGTCGCTTGAGGTGTTACTGGCAGATACATCCAACTGAAGATTTAAGCCCACCCTTGGCCTTTTCTTGCGCTCTCCCATGGTGAGGCCTTTGTCGCCGGTGGCACTACTGTCTTCCTCAACCGTTGCCTTGCGTTTACTCTTCTTTCCCTTGAGTTTCGGCTTTGCGAGAGTGGCAACATCAGCTTTGATCTTGCCTGATGCCCTCAGGTCCTGAACGTCCGGCTGTGACAATCCAGATTCCTCTTCCAGATACTCCCAGACTTCGTCTGCATCTGCTGTATTGTTCAGGTTCTTCCAGACAGCTGTCGAGAGTTATCATGACCTGGTCTATGGCGGCAGCTATGGACTCACTCCTGTTACGGTCAACAGATAGAAATGACTTTAGGAGGTGGCCTTTATTTCGACCGTTTGCGAGAAGAAGTGTGTCAATGGTCTGATCGGAGGCCATTTGGAAGATGTATGTCTGTTGTCGCTGACCCTGGCGATGAATACGGCCGCCAATTTGTTCACTATGAACCTTTGACCATCCCGCATCCTGCTCGAGTCAGCAGGGCGCAGAGGCTACGCAAAAGGAACGGAACATACATATAAGATTAGTGCGGAACAGTAAGCAATGTTGAGACCTGTGGCTGCTACATTACTGATGATCAACACAGGGATATTGGGTTGGGACCGGAAATGCTCGAGCTGTGTTGTCCTCATTTTTGCGGTTCCAGTGGACCCGGACACCGTGACAGACTCGATCTTTGTGACGCGCAAAGCCTGTACAGAGCTGAGAAAACAATAGGAAATAGGATGGCAACATACACTGGCAATCAAACCTTGCAAGAAGGTGAACTCCGTGTGGATGATCAACTTCTTATCCGGACCGTCCCTGCTTGTGATCGGATCCAATTTGTAATTGTCAGGAATGTGAACACCCATTTCACTGTCCGACATGACCAAGCCCTCCATGCCGATTTTGTGGTCGGCAAAGAATGTTGCCGCACCTTTCGTGAGAATAATCTGGACTAATCGGATCATGGATTTCAGCTTTGTGCACGTGGCCTTGTTCAAGGCATCCAAGTCAGCGAATTCTTTGGTGGAGAGCTCCTTGGTTCGAAGCTCAGCAGCCCCAAAGAATGCAGCCTCCTTTCTAGCCGGGAGGAAAAAGCTCTTCACATGCCATCAGTGAACACAGCTCCACGATAAGGCGGGGATATACCTGTTTTGCATTCTCCTTCATCGCCTCAGCGATGTTTGTTTTTTCCAATGCATTCTGAGCAGCTTCCAGTTCTAGCTCTGACAGTGTGACCTTTACATGGACCTCGGTACATGGAGGCAAGTCTTTCCCGATCGGAGTGCCGTCATAGCGGAGTGATTGGCTTGTGCGGCGAATAACACGGTCAGCCATCAAGCTTTTCATCATGCCGGTTATGAGCTTTGCAAATTTGTGGCTTGACGTTTGAGCCATAGAATCTTCATGCAGTCCCTGGGTGTCGAAGCTAGTGGTGAGTGTGTCAACGTCGTCCTTGCGAGTCTTGTTTCGCAGTCGTGTAAGGTCGCTCAGCAATGCCAATATCTTGGTTTGTTCCGGAGGCCCGATCTTCTGGGAATGCAGTAGGGCGGATATAAAATATATATCCTGTAATCATCCCTTAGCCTTGCCCAATACATGTGCTGGAAGGAATCACCCGCAAATTTTGGTATATCGGTGTCGCGGTTGCAACTACCCGAATCAGAGTGGTTTCAAATATTGCCTGTATCGCTTGATATAGTTTTCCCCCGGTGCGTGCATCATGTGCTTCATCCACAGATGCTGAAACCCAATTGCGATTGAAAGGTTGAGCTGTCTTCGGCCGGACAGTCTTGAACGATTTGAACACGACTTTATTGTTGACATATTCAATGCTGGATTCTTTCATCAGACGCACTAGTGTCTATGGATATAGTATGGGTCAGTGGTAGCAGAAAGTGACATTGACGCACGGGGTGTGAAATGAACACTATTTTGCGGATCATCGGTTGGTGGCTGTTGTCGAAAGCAGCCCATGTTGACTTCCAGGTGGCCTGAGCTGACTCGATGTAGAAGATGTCGACTGCGGCCGCTTTAAAAAAACGCTTTGCTTCCCGAGCAAATTGAGGCAGGATGCTCAATGGCACGAGGACCAGATGTGAAGCATCTGGGATACCGCCTTCCAAGCCACAAAATGATTTATCTGACGCCGTTAGCCTTGGAATCTAGCCCACGCACTACTCACTCACAGAATCGGAGGGCTCCAGGCCAGTCATCTGGGGGGATGTTGGCATTTTTCGTTTGGTATTCGTGCAACTGAATGAGAGTTGCGATTAAGGCCAGAATCTGCAATGTTTTCCCGGTCCCAACACCATCTGCAAGGAGGACCCCAGGAGAATCTGCCCAGCCTTCCTTTAGGGCAGTACATGCGATAGTGCTATCCTTCCCGGATGGTGCTCGGCTGATGTGTTCCTTAGGTGGCTCTGTGGATTTTCGCAACATGGCCGAGACGCCAACCTTCTGATGCCAGTGGATTTGGACTCGCTTCACCCCTTCAGATGCTGCAGATCCGTCTTCTACCGGCGGCATGACCGGGTCTTCGTGCACATGGGTGCGAAATGCTGCTGGTATTCCCTTCTCAGGAGACCACCCAAGCAAATCACAGAGCTGCCCATCGTTAAGGCTTTTCTCTGTTTCGACGCCTAGATCGGTGCCCGTGAGGAAGAGATTCTCACGCCAGTTGTCGTCTGCGTCATGATCGAGATCATGTTCCGAGTTCCACAGAGTGCGCAGTGCCTCCCAGGGGGCTTGGACATCACCCTGTCCCCACATCTGAAGGTTTTCGGTCAAACTATGGTCAAACTCCGAGATTTCCTCCTCGGTAGCCGTCCGAATGTTGGCAGTGCTGGTGAGTTCCACCCCTTTCCCCAGCATCCGGCCATGAAGGACTGTGTGTAGCTCAGTATTGCCATGGCCGGAGTAGTAACCAGAAAAGCTTACTAGCTGTTTTGAGGGTATCACTGACAAGGATTTCAAGCTCTATCTCCTTGCGAACACTCCCCTGGCGTCGAACGCCGTTGACGATGGCTTCAGTTTGCCCATAGGCATATCCTGCCCATTCCACCATCTTTGCTGAGTCTGACAATGTCGCCCACCTAGCGCTGATTTCCTGAGGCGATGGGTCTGGTCCTAGTTGTTTCTTGAGTCGGCCCTCTTCATCGGCCAGGGTTATTGTCCATTCAATTTGGTCCGTCCACTTTGTCAAGAGTCTGTTCAAAGCAGTGACATTGGGCATTTTCAAGCCTGAGACGTTGAGGACAGGTGTCTGCCAAAAATTCGGGCCCAGGATCCCTTCTATCGCGCGCTGTGTCGTATTGAGTGATTTTTCCATTCGCTCCTTGATTTTGCGAGAGGTGTGGATATAGTCTGTGAGCCAGGCCACAAGCCATGTCTTCAACTCTTCTGCGACGTTACCCGTAGGCGTCTCCAGTCCAGGGAGTTCTGGAAAGAGCTCCATGCAGATTTTGGCATGGTGGGGGTCCCAGACATGTGCATGTGGCATCCCAGTGGCCCCGTGCTCGCTGGGAGCCGCCCTGAACCATATCGATTTAACGGAGAGGTCAAGTTCTTTGAGCACACGCTCAACCTAGCCAATGATAAGAAAACACCTGGTTGTTTCCAAAAATGCCGACTTACCTCCTTATCCCACGCACGAGCAGCTTGGCCCCATGCTTGAAAATGCGATTTGATCTTTGGGGGCCACGACGTACTCACTCCAGTCTTCTTGTTTGTTGCCACTGTCTGAACTAATTCTGAGGAGAATCTTTGGAGCTGCTGCAGCTCTTCCAGCGTCATCTCTCCAGCTGGTTCCGCCAGCGTCCACCAGCGTACACATTTGTTGAATGTGCTGGCGAAAGGGGGGTCAATTTCTGTCACACTGGACAGATCTTCCGGGTCGTATGTCTCTATGCGGTCAAACACAGCAGGGAACACCATGGCGAGGTAAATCGCCACGTTTGTACGTTTCCGGGAGGAAGCTGCTGGCATCTCTGTTAATGGGTCATTACTACAAGTTCATATATTGTATTGTAAATGGACACATACTCTCAGTTAGAGCGAAGCAATGGTGCTCCCGGGCAAGAAAGACAGTGAGATGCAATGTAAGTACAGCTCTGGACAAGTCAGCTAGAGATTTGGTGTCAGAGCTGAGATGGCAAACCATCCCTTTATATCACTCCACAGGGCATTCACAGAGGAAGCGGGATTCGACGGTGAGGACGGATCTTTTTTTATCTTGAATTTGATATGGATCAGGGCCTGAGGTGTATGAAATCAAGGAAGTTATATCCTTCGTGGTCAGGACCCAGTACGAGCTTCTTGTGCCCCTTATTACAGATGGGGAAATAAATGAAAACCAACACGTTTATACAAGTATTAATGAAAATTTCCCTTCTGACCCCAAATGCTATAATCAAACAAGCGTCCAGGAGCGGCCAACGGGGTTCCAAAGAGTGACGTCCATGGACCACCTGCCTGCAAAGTGTCTCCCGGGTCCGGACTGGGGCTTGAAAATGTATTGGAATCAGGGGTTGGGCCTGCTGTTGGGGGATAGCGCTTAGTGAGCAACATGGCAGTATTATTGATTGAAACAAAGAGAGGGAGAACTATGTCTTTAAATGATGTGGTCCCGGACTGAAGTGAGAAGTATGAATCTGTCTCGATCAGATTCTGTCCATCTTCTGAGCCTTTTTTGATACAAAAAGCAGTTTTTAATTGCCTTCCATTAGGAAACCCCAGCATGCTGTCGACAAACTTCCTTCCACCGAGAAACAAGGTCAGGAAACCAAATGACAGGTGGAGTCTTAAGTAGGTTGCGGGGAACAAGTTGACACTGTGCACCTGTGCTCTGGACCATGCGACATTCGATCAGTGATTCATCAATACCCACTGACAATAATCCATTAACCTTCCATTCAGAAGTTTGCCCGAATCTGCTGAAGATGAAACCATTCAACGTTGCCGAGCTTCACTATGGGAGTGCAAGGTCTGCTGCCACTCCGCTCAGGCGGCAAGGCTTCCAGTCGACTCGACATAAAGGCTTCGAGTCGACTCCGCAAGTCGACTTAAGTCGAGTCGACTCGAAGCCTCCGAGTCGCAAGTCATGGTAACATTACCTCTAATAGATGGGCAGTTTGCGGCTGAGCACCTCCTTCATGGGTATTGAAAGTGACTGATATCACTGTCTTCTTCCAATCTGCCTGTCTGCTGTACCCATCTGTTTAATTTCCCAACTGCTGGCGCTATAAATCAACATCTTTCATTAGAGGTTGGGTAAATGAAGCCAAGCCAGCAGAAACGTTCCAAGTTTCATTTGCCGGAGTATGAAGAGTTCTTCTTCCAATCTACCTGTCTGTTGCGCTCATCTCTTGAACTTCTCAACTACTGGCACCATGAATCAACGTCTTTCATTGGAGCATTTCAAGTTTCATTTGCCAGAGTGTGGAGAGTTCTTCTTCCAATCTACCCCATCTGTTTAAATTCCGAACGACTGGCCACATGAATCAACTTCTCTCATTGGAGTGTTGGGTAATGAAGACAAGTTGCATTCTGGTGCAGTTCAACTCGGTCCTATGCGGTGCGCGCGGAAGGCCATCCCAAATTTTTCTAGAGTGTCCGCAGGGACTCCAGCAGCCTCGTGGCGTAGAGGAGCTCGGTTGTAGACTCCTGTGTAATGTCAACATCCGTAATTCAGGCTTTGAAGCCATAGGCACCGGAGAGAAAGAAACTTTCATTTTTTGACTCAGGAAGGGCAGAAGAACGGTTTTCAAGCAATATTTCGGAATACTTCCACAACATTTGTTTAGAATTGATTTGCGCTGCATATACTCTTATTAAGGCCCTGAGGACGATAGAAAGGCAGTCACATTCAAACTCTGCAGCTTCCCGGAAATTGCCGCTCCATGCCAAACCTGGAACGGACCTGCAGAAAATTAGGAAATGAAGGAGAAAATGAAATTTTTATAAGCGTGGTGCTGGCCATCTCATTGTGGCCTGTTTACTTCCAGGAAGTCAACTAGGAAATACAAAAAGGCAGCAAGTAGGCACAAATTTACAAACAGGAGCACATGTACCTTCTGTTTGAAAAAAGGGTTGTTCACCCCGTTTGTGGTGCATGTGCCACATATGTGCATTTAAGGCACATGAGCACCATGTTCCTGGGTCGTTGCCCCTCGTGTGATCCTGCGTCTTTGCTCAGCCTGAGTCAGATGGTGGGTGATTGCTGCTTATGCTCAATAAATTGGTAGTCTCCATAGTGTGCAGTACAGCACGGTGGTAGCCGGCCAAACAATCGAGTATCTGTGGTACACCTCTACCAAGCTACGTCCGAGACTGGAACAGGCGGCAGCAAGAGTTTGCGCAACTCGGTGCTGACATTTGCCGAATACTTGCTGAAGATCAACTGCAAGTAGGAGAATTCTCTTACTTGCACTGGTTGGGAGATTCGAGTTTTTCAGCACAATTTATGGTGAAAAATGTTGTTTGTTTTTCAGACTTTTTTCGCTGAAAAAGTAGGTGAAAAACTCAAATCATTTTGACGATTTTTTGAGCTTGAGGTGAAAATTTCAAAAGAAAGGCAAAAAGTGGAGGAAAATATTACAGCTATTTGCGGAACTTAGGGCTCGGGCTGTTTTTTTAAAAAAAACACTTTTCAACGAGAATCATTATTGTAAGCTCGTGGATATGCTCATTGTGTTCGCAATGCAAACGCGGAGGGCACCATGGTCCCCGTTTTTCCTGATGTGATCATAATTGCCTTATTGGGAGAATATCGGCCTTTTTGTACAGAACTTGTCGCATACTCTGTGTTATGCTCAGATTGACCTATAAATTTGAGACAACACACTTGTGAGTATTACTAAGGGCTAGAGACACCGTCAAGGACAGCCACAGGGGTGGGACCAGTGTTCAATCGTCTTCGGCAGACCATCCCAAGTCAACAACTACAAGGAGACGTGAAGAGTTGGCTGCGAAGAGGTCAGGCGGTTTTAACATTCTTTCTTCCGGGGCAAAGCGTAGGGAGGACAAAACATAGCAGTATATCTCAGAGCTCCAGGGAACAGGGAGGGGATGGTAGCCGTGCTTGATACCAATGTTGGACCCGTCGACAGTTACCTTGTATTATGATTTCTTGCTGGCACAATGACTTGTACCCACAAGATGAGCCTCCGCTCTGCTCCGGCAGATGAACTCACGAAAGTGCGACACGAAGCGGGAGGGACACAAATTTATTCCACATCAATACCCCTGCGATAGCGACGTGCGGAGCGAAATCAAGAATTAAACAACTGATTCCCTGAACGTTAGCTGAAGCAAGTTGCGGTGGGAGTTCCTTTGAGCCGCAAACTTGTGCGTTAAGATTCTTGACTGAGAGAAACAGGGTGAGGGGAAAGCGTAGAGGGGTTGAAGGTCTTGACGCAACATGCCACCCCTTTCATCGTAGTGGGAGTTGCAACCGAAAATGTGCGAAAATCACCTGTTGTTGAACATGCGGCCAAGAAAAAGTACCAAGAAGTCGGAACCAATCGATTTGGGGTCAAGGTACTTGATCGCCGCAGACCGTTCGGACGGATTCGAACTGGGGTAACCCCGCCATTCCAAGGGTAATGACAAATCGGTCAGGAGACCTATTCAAACCGAAACTGCCGAGGGGCAAAACCCTTGGTAATCTGAGAGCATTTCCAGCCAAATGAAACCCTCAGAATGACCGATTTTTTAATGTTGCCAGCAACCTTCGGGTCCACCGCAGAAAGTCGACGTGCAATTGCATTGAACTTCGATCTTTTTGCTAGTAACATACTTCCCATGGCCGCCGACTTCAACTGTTCGACATTGAACGCAATCATCGGGGAGTAAGTGTCCATTTGGAACCTCTCATCGTGATACATCAACAGAGTTCTCTTGCGGGTCAATTCCCCCTGCTTCTTTGCGTGGCTCGGGTGTCCAAGCCCTCCTTTCCCATCTGGAAACAACCAAGGGAACATCCCTGGGTAGGCTTCAATGTTATCATACATACTCACCGGCACAGCATGCTACCTTTGTGAGCGAGATGTTGCAGGGCTACGGATTTGATTGTTTTCATCGAAGCGGTTGCATACCCGGTACCTGTTAACCCATGCACTGCAAATGTGCACCGGCCGCTGGTTGTCCCGTATTCTCGAGCTGTTTCATGAACGGCTGTTATTCCGGCCGGAATAGCATCGGATAATTCTTGGTTTGTATGCCTGAAGTCAACTACTACTGGTATGTCCCGCTCTGCACAGGTATCAAGGTTTTCGCGCGAAATTTCCAGGTCTTTGTACCCCTCGTGGTTCAGCTTCAACCATTCCAGAGCCTCGAGGACTTAAGTTTGTATCCTCTTTGGCTGGAGGTAAACAAAGCGGTTATGCCGGATACGAGCAATCATAATACTGTACCTTCAGCGTAAGTCAAGTCCTGCAATCGCGTCGGAACTGTCCTTATCCAATTATGTCGAACCAGGGCTGATTTCGGAACTGCTCCGTCGTTCAAGTATGTCTCGCAATCGATGCAAATGTGAGTACACCCAGAGGCCAATACCGGCCCTTCTTCATCCTCTATCGGGTCGGAAGGGTGGAATCTTTCTCGGCGTGTAAGTCCTGGCCGAATCAGTAACTCAAAGCTTCCTTCAAATCTTTCCAAAGAAGTGAGCTGTTTCAATGGCGTGAGACACCCGCAAACCGCGCAATCAGCTTCTCTAAAATTCTTTGAGTTCACAGTTGTGCAGTGACCAGAAATAATGCGATGTGCTGCACTCAAGGTCAGAGGTTTGGGTGGAAATACAGTAGCTTTCAAAGTGCCGGTGTGTTTTCTTCTAATGGTCTTCAGGTTGTAAACCCGTTGTTTCCTACGTCGAGATTCGAAAGTAAATCGGGCCTCTGTAGGTTGCACCTTCCTTGGCTTTTTATAACGACTCACTCGCACTCCTACGGCTGATACAGGGTCCTTGTACCCACTGCTGTCAATGCTCACGTTGCGGAATATCGACACCACCTTTCACAGTTCGTACAGTTGTGACCGTTTAATATCTCTCAGCGCTGCACAATTTTCGTTTTTCTCGGGACCCAAAGGTTGTGCAACTTGGCCAAGCTGACGATGTCCGTTCGCGTTAGTAGATTGACACTCAAAAGTGTATTCCATATGGATCCAAGACGCGATGTTGTTATGATTGAGTGCGTAAAAAGTACAGTCGTTAACCGGGAAGCGCAACAACACCACGTAGCGCAACATCGCCAAACAAACAGCTTACAAGCACGGCTGGACCGTCCTCGGACCGTATACCCCTGTTTTCGAGGTCGCTGAGCACGATAGGACACATCCAGAGGGTCAAAACATTTACGACGACCCAGAAAAACGAGTTTTATTGAGCAAACAGGGGGGAAATGGTCAAATTTCAAGGTTTTTCAAGTCCTTTGACACCATCTGGTGGTGCCGCTGGGCTGAAAACTCGCGAGGAAGTAGTAGGGCATCGTACCACATGGCATACAAAATATCTAGCCATGCAACCCAAGTATAGCTCCATAACGAGCCATGTAAAATTGACCATCTGACAAGCACCAATTGCGGTGATGGCGCCCGAGTGCTAGAAGCCACAAATATACAACTCTGAGTGCGTAAGGATGTTTTTGGGGTTGGTGATAATGCTCATGATTTTTTTTGGCTGAAAATATGTACTATATTAGCCTCAACTATTGACCATAACTTGTTGCGCTTCCACGTTATTTGGCCAAATTTGGCCTCCCGGAAAGATCGACGCCGCATGGGCCCGTTAAGTGCTCAAACCCCGAGAAGTGAATTGGAGGTTGGAATTCATAACCTTATGAGTCACTCAGCGCTTTGGCGTGTGTAATCTGGTCCAGAAATGGACGAGATATAGGCGGCGCAAACTAAATGTTGCGCTTCCCGGTTAGCGACTGTAACTTATACAAACTAACTTTACTTAACTTACCCCCTTCGGCATCTCTGCCGTACGTTCACTTAAGTTCTTCCCACGCGTGGCAAAACTAACTTACGGCTATTAGCGCGCCCGTTCAATCCAGCCCCTCGAGGCAGGGCAGCCTCAAATTCAAAATTAACCACAACTTTGATATACTGTACTATTACGACCAAAGGTTCACGCCATGTCACCCGTCACCTCAAAGGTTCACTGGCATCAAGGTTCATTGATCGGCAATCACTGAAAATTCCCATAAATGGACGCACGGCAGGCTCTGGCGGGTTCCGGCCGAGATTTTTTGACAGTTTTCACCCCTATTCCAGGCCAAAAATTGGAATGTCACCGTCACTCATGCCAAATTGGTTCAGTTCACAAGTCCTCATCACCCGTCACCTGAACCTTTGATCGTAATAGTACAGTATTCCCCTCACTCCCACACCTCATTGACATAATTCCCTCACTCTCCATCTGGCATTGAGTAACCAACCCATACCATCCATCGACGGGCCATCGTTAACTGCGGCCGTTGTCCCTCCAAATATGATACTAACTGATCTTACCCTGTGGGAAATGAGCAACAGGCGCAATGTGCGATTCACACTTCAGCCTTACGCTGGGACAGGTAGTTCCCACGGTTCAATTATTGCCCGCAGATGTCCATTGTATGGAAATGGGAGTTGGGAGCAGGGAGGTGGACTTGGAAGGCACTGGGTCAATTGCGGCAATTTTTCGGCTTCGCAGTTCACCGATGGTTTGATCAAATAAGTGAATTTCGGTATTTACCTACGGTCAAGACAAAATATTCTTGATTCTTTGGAATGCCTACAAAAGAGCATAGATCAGGGTACAAAAGTGTTAAGTTAACATCCCCATAAGTTACTTGCCATCACCTTACCCGCCAAGTTAGATCAAACAAAGTAACTTATAGGATCAGATGGCATCAAAAACTTGTATATTTACTTAACTTTACTTACCAAACTAACTTACCCAGCCATAAGTTAGGTCAAGTTAACTTATGGCTGGATAAGTTAGTTTGTATAAGTTACTTTTGTAGGCACTTGATATGATTTACGATATATGGAGATAGAAGTCTCCCATTTATGGTTCGTCTTGCGCCACCCTGTATCTGGCCACATCAAGATCAAGATTGTGCAGCAAGACACGAGAATTCGGGTGGGTTCTGTTATTATCTTGACCGGCCACGAACGGTTCAGCTGGGGAAGCAGAACACGCAATGGACGCGGTCTCATTTATTTTGTTGTAGGTTCGTAAACTCGGCGAACCAAGACTTTCGTATCCCGCCACATGCCCAGCCACAATTCTGATGAGTTCGGAAACCCGACGAAACAAGACTCTCTTCCGCCGTCACATGCCCGCACCGAGCTCGGCTGGTGTGGGCGGCCCAACCGGGCCAATGCCAATCAACGGCAGTGCCCAGAAGCGGGGCAGTGTAGCCCCCAGGAGCTCTGGAATGCAAAAGACTTAGTATTTATTGAACAGGAAAGAACACACGAAGCGCACGGTGGTAGAGCATCCAGCCAGTCAAAATTGCCAGCACCAGGGCACAAAGGAAACAGAGACAGTATTCCAAAGGAAGGCAGTAAACCATTCTAGGAGATTTGAGAAGCAAAATTAGGTTGAACTAGGGGAACAGGGACCCTGAAGTAGCTGGAGTTTGCGGTTGCAGGTGGGGCACCGGGTTTTTGGCGCGGCATAGCGTGGCGTGGCGTGCCGCAGTGGCAGTGCTGGCGTAGCCCGACGTGGCACGGTGAGTTGTAGGTACTTTTTGGGAGTCCTATGTTATTGGGTAGAATGACTGCCAGTGATGACCTCAACTCCTTCGAATGACCTCAATGCTCAAATCGGAGCATCATTAGTCTCTCCTAGACAGACGCTACAACACTACTTCCTCGTACCTCGGTTTGTTGTAGTCTGTTGGTAAGCGCGGGGGTCCGATTGGGTCAGAATATTATGACCAATCTTTGGTGGTGGTGCCTCGTGTCATCACGCTTACCACCACCATCCTCAGCGCGTCGTCACCGTCGCGTCCTCTTACTGGCCACAAGCACTTTCTTAGACCACTCTTTATGATACCCACTATTCACTATGGCCCCAATATCTGGAATGAAGCCACTGAGTGAAAAGGAACTGAAAACCAGTCCGGGAAGCATTGGGACGACTACTGAAGAGTTTGACCTTGTTAACTGACCCTTAGACCGAATTCTAAACACATATATTGCCCGAAACCTTGATTCAACATTTCAACTATTTCCGGCGTTGTCAATCGGGATTCCTGTTTGTGACATAGCAACAGGAGAGGGTGATGGGGGGAAGTAGGAGGCAGG
The DNA here is from genome assembly GCA_029378385.1 of Mycena metata. Taxonomy (NCBI): domain Eukaryota; kingdom Fungi; phylum Basidiomycota; class Agaricomycetes; order Agaricales; family Mycenaceae; genus Mycena; species Mycena metata. The sequence goes on from JARKIB010000692.1 coordinate 33,424, forward strand.
ATTTATGTCCCCAGACGGGACTTGCTGTTGGATTCCGCAATCTTGAGTTACTGATCACACATTTAGAACTCCGCTGATTTGTAATCAATCCCTCTTGGTCCGTTCTCCCCAGCCCAGGCTGTACTGTTTCAGTTGGTCGGTAAATTAGCGCACTTGCCAGGCTATACCCATCCTTACCCTGTTTGCCCAAAGTTATCTTGTTTCGGCCAGCGCAAACATTATGAGCAACATGTGTCGTTTTTTCACGGCCTTCTCAAGGTGTGTGTTTTTTTAGCTTGTGACATGAATAATTTTACAGTATATAGCCCATATTTAACCCATGTCGTTTAACCGGCCGTTTAACCAGGTGTTGAACGCGTAGGTTAAGCACGAATCAAAGGGTTAAACTGTGCAGTTGAACAGGTTTAACGTAGCGTTTATCGGGTCCAGTTCGCAGTTGTTACATGCACGGGTTCAACAATTGATTTTGTTTCATTCAATTGGAACGTACGGTTAGAGAAAAAAGATTGCACTATTAGCCACCGGGAGGTTTAACCAACTTAACCGGTTAATGGTCTGCAATCTGTGAGGTTTAACGCAGCCCATCTGAGTTACTTATCCCAGTCCTAGTGTTGCCGCGACTTGGACTCGGAGGGTCCCAAGTCGACTTGGCGAAGTCAACTTGAGTCGAGTTAAGTTGAGTCACATGGGCGGCTCAGCTCGACTTCGAAGTCAGCACAAGTCGACTTCAAGTCACTCAAGTCAACTTGAGTCGGGGTTTTCCAGAAACTGTATATTTTCATCACTGAGCGTTGATTGGAGCAGTTTAATTTTTTTTTCGAACTAAATGTCACACTTGTGACATATGACACGTACAGTCACGCACCTGTCACACCTTTGTTGGTTTGCTTCCACATCCACATTTGAGCACTTGTTAAATCCAAAGAAAATGTAAAAAAAAATCTAATATACCACCTGGAGAATATTTGAAGCCCCCCCACTCCGGAATACCACCTATAACCTAGTGTGATAATAAACCCTGCTTCATTGTTTTATGCACCAATTTGAACGGGACTCATTTGTGCCCAATATTCCAGTGCTATACGGTGAAATTCCAAGCAATCTACAAAAACTATTTGACTTGACTGACTCAAGTCGACGTGAGCAACTTCAAGTGACTTAAGGTCGGCCAAGTCAAGTCGAGTCGAGTCAAACGCGGAACGAAGTCATTTTACCAAGTCGCGACTCGACTTTTCAAGTCACGGCAACACTACCCAGTCCGCGACACTATAGCTAAAGAAAACTCGTCAGGATACCTGGATTGATTGGGGGAAAAAACACCGACCTCTTCTCTCGGGGTCTCAGCGCTCAGCGGTAGAGTCCAAATAGATTCAGATCTTCACACCACTGTCAGCAGGAGAATATTCGTCTCGCAAATGCCAAATATGCGGTGGGGAATTCGGCGGAATTCAGTCATGGCGTTTGAAAGGGACAAAAATGACAGCCTGGTTTAAAGAGGGCTGGTTCAAATGCAGAGCACGACGTAGCATAAATGAAGGTGTAATATCAAGCTAGATGCGACAGAAACCGAAAATATACTGCCGTTCGCGGGTCGTCCTCGAAAATCACAGCGTCGGGACTCGGAAACCCTAAACCACTACCAACCTTCCACAACTACGTTCACGATCCGTGCGGCGCATATCCTTCGCACCAACAACTCAACTCGCATCCTACACCACCCTGCGTCACTGCCGGGCTGGGAGGAAATGCCGCGCCTGCCGCGATTTGCCGCGGCACTGACGCCCAGTGACGCGGCATTGCCGCGGCGGTGGCTGTGTTATTGACGCGCCAGTGCCGCGCGGGCTCTGGCTAGTTCTACAGGCACCTTTGAGCCTCAGGACGAGTTGAGATGTATTTTAGTAGTCATAATACATCGTTCAGATCCTATTATCCCCACTTTCACACCCGGGATACTCACCTGATTCGGCCAATCCCGATGTTTGCCTGAATCGTTTGCAACGGCGTTACTGACACTTTTTTTGACCCACCCAAATGACCGAGCTCATTGCACACACCTTATAAACTGACGCTGTAATGATTCAAGGTCGTACAGGGCGAGTTTTGTGTTGGTGCTCCGGTAATTGCTATTTCTTGTCTGCATGCAAATTTTGCCTAGCGAGTTACATCGAGATTTGGTACAGTGATATCAACGATACTCGGAATTTCACTTTCATACTGAATACTCTGTGCATGTAAGTACTGAACAGCTCATACATTTTGTTGTGAGGAAATTTGGAACCAGCCCGAGACTAACAGATAGTTGAAGACCTACATTCTTCAATTACCTCTGCAAGCAAGTAATAGAGTCATTCCACAGGCAAGTAATGAGACTTTTCGGACTGGCTTGCCCTGCTTAGCGGAGTTTAAATTTGGCGGTACGGGCTTGGCGGGCTTGGGCTTGGGCTTTGATGGGCTTGGGCTCGCTTACGCCGCTAAGGTGAGCTATTTGGTATTTCATGCACAGTGGTTCCCTGGGGCTGTAGAACACCCCATGCCCACCCCATTCCCTCTAAAATATATTTATCTTGCCATTGCCGACGAAAAGACTGGAAATTAAATACAGTGATTCTCGCCGTTACCAGTGGCCTCCCTTGCGTGTTTATTTGAACATACAGATGAAGAAATCATAGTTCTCATACTATTGAGCTACAAGAGTCTTTTGAACCATCCAAAGTACACTCTGGAAATCACTGGATGTTGCAACTAAGTTTAACTGCCTAAGCTCACGATGCGCACTTTCGCGAGGGCAAGATGCGCATTATTCCCCGACGACACCCTGTTTGTGCCTCGGAGTTCTTCGTCTTTTGCTGCGCCTTCACTTTCTTTGGCTCCTCCAACTTGGACCGCTTCGGCCCTTTTGAACCTTCCAGCTGCTCTTCGGCTTTGCGCTTCGAAACCGTCGAAACTGTAACGAGGATGGCCTCGGTAGATGCGAATTGGGAGTTTCGAAGTCGACGGTATAGGGGAGGCCGCCAATGGCTGTCGAAGACGGTGTGCCTGTCAAAGAACCACGACATTTGTTGGCTGTGGTTTGCTCCCGGCAGCACACCGTCGTTTACAGCTCCATACATGGCCTGTAGCGCGGCTTTGCCATCGCCGCCGCAGGTAACGACAGAATTGTCCCAGAGATCGTTAACCAAATTGCCATTGAGATTCAGGGGTTCTTTGAGTTCGTGTTGAACCACAAGAAAATGTAGCAATGCCGAGCCGATCCTAGTGACGCGGGCCAGGCGTTCTTCATGGTGCAGATGCGCGAGACTTTTGTGCTGCATTAGGCGGATGTTGGCGGGGGCGAGAACGGCCTCCAGCTCGGGTGTCAGCGCCAAACCGAGTGCAACCATCCACTCAGATGATTTTTGAACCCAGTTAATGCACTTGCTCCCGGTGAATCTACTAAGACTCTGCATGGCAGAGTATTGCTGGTCTCATGCCGCCAAAATCTTTGCTATTTGAGGAATGGCGGCGTTGAAAATCACGGTGAGCTCGGGATTTTCATGGTCTTCGAAGTTGGTGTCCTCGTAGAACGGCAGGCGGATGTTCCCAATCGAAGTGGTGGTCAGTTTCCCGACATCGTTTCAAACAAATACCATACCTGTTTATCACTAAGTTTCACGTATTGAATCGCCTTAAGGAATTCACGGCCCCTGTGATAAATGCGACGAAGATCGGGCACACCAGAGAACTCCGTGTTATATAGGGTGTCGTCAAGGCACGCCGACCATTCGAACTCATACTCATAGGGACCGTTTGCCCGATTTTCGTGATGCTTGATAAATTTGGCAGGGTACCACAAAGTCTTCTTGTCCTTCCAATCTAATTGCGGTTCAGGTAACATTACAATTGTGCCAGGCTGATAACTGTGATACAACGTTAGTTAAAGCCAAGAACAAGGCCGGTATCACCTACCATTCGAGGCGAATTTCCTCACGACAAGTTCGGCAGAAGAAATCTTTATTTTAGGCGCAACCTTGATACGGAACTTGATCGGTGTTCACTGCGACGGAGCGATCATTCATCGTTCAATGTCCAACGGTGCCTAAGCCGTTTTGTACAAGCCAGTCTGGATAAGCCTAAGCTACTTTTCAGGTGCTCAAGCCAATTTTACGTGCTCAAGCCAGTTTGCCCAAGCCAGCACAAGCCCAAGCCAGTCCGTGCACAGTGAGTTGCGGGTGATTCGAGAGACGCTGATTAGTGTGTCTGGTACATTACATACACCCTATAACAATGCATGCAATGGGCAATGCACTTTCCCCATAGATCGAGTCTACATCCAGATTTTTTTGACATCATTATTACCGCAAGCCATCACAAGCCAGTTTGCTCGCCAAACTGGCTTGCGGCACGTGACACAAGCCATTCCGCTCACGCCCATGCCAGAGGCAAGCCAGCCCCAAATATGGAGGAGGGGGAGAATTCAGCACCACAGGAGTATCCTGCAAGTGTCAAAATCGATGCTTTGCTATCCCTTGCTTCCATACAAACCGTGAGATAGGTAAACATCGGGATTCAACAAGCATGCTCTCGACGACATTATACAATTTATAGCACAATATTCACCGTAGGATTTATGCAAACTCAATGAAAATGTGTATTGAACATGTGAGGATGGCCCGGGGGACATTATCTACCAGCTTCATGTTGCACTGTTCATTTTCTCCCCGCGTGTACTTCCCGTTTTCGGACACAACATCAGTCTCCGATCTCTTAGAGCGACCGGCCGATGTAACACCGTACAAAGATTTCCAGAGATACCTTTACTCACATAAGATATTTCTCAGTGTCCTCCACAGGCGCTGGCTCGACGGGCAGTAATTACTCCGAGTTTTCTCTCGGTATTGAGTTCCAATATTTGCACACTTTGTTCTCACATTGCTCGAAGCCATGGTTGAATGTTACACAGCACAACGACTTTCAAGGATACATATACTCCCAAAATATGCCCTCCAATATTTTTGGGGAGTCTCAGCGAGGACTGACTCGACCGGCGTAATTTCTCTGCGGAGTGATTGGTCCATATTTGATCACCAAAAAATGTGCGAAGAAGGTGACTATTGACCTGTGCGGGTTGGAATTCCGGGAGGAGAGCCCTCAGAAGTGTACTTCTCCTCTCAACCCAACAAGCCAGCACTGCGGGGGGTATTTGAAGGTGTTGCTCAGTGTCGCCTCGGCCGTAAGCACGTGTTATGGACTTGGAATAGCAAACTGGACCAACAATGCACAAGCCCGGTATAAGGACAACTACTTTAGACATTTGACATACCTACTTCGACAACCAAAGCTCTAGAACGACTGAAATACGCACAAGCCAGTGTCATTTTTTGGGTGGTGCCAAGCCCGCAAACTAGCTTGCCAAGCCAACAAATTGGCTTGCAAGCCGATCTGCCGGGCTTGGGCTTGGGCTTACACCCAAATCCAAGCCCAAGCCCGAAACAAGCCAGTTTGCGCGGGCGCAAGCCAATTTGTCAAGCCAGAAAGTTAACTCTCGGCAAGTAATAGGCGTCCTTCGTATTCCTCCCTCCCATTTATTATGCTGCTATTTCTTCATTCTGCCCACCATGTAACATGTTTCGAATGTTCAAACCTATCAATTGAAGAGCAGCATTACCGCAGGATGAAGTGCCGTCGCTGAGAGTTGGACGCTATGAAGAAGCAGTTGGCCAGTGTATTACAGCCCGAATCGGAGCTCTCGAATACCCAGTAGCACAAAATTTCAGCGGAGAAGTAAAGTGCGCTTGAGGATACTCCAGGTCAGGTTCAAATGGGAAGGAATTGTCCAGCTGCTGACACTGAGCAAATCTCGATCTGGGATTGAGGCCAGTCTCCGTTGTGCACACTTTGACTCGTATCCCATCGGTGAAAGGCTTCGAGTCCTGGTCGGCTAACTTCTCCCGCGTTGAATTGGAGTCCGTTTTGAATTATGTAGAGTTCAACTTCCATGAAACCTGCAAGATGCCTTCACTCTACACTGCACTGCTGTGTAATGAGCAATTTTTTTGCAGATAGGCCCTGCGATTCGCTCGTGTGTGCGCTAAAACAGGGCGGAATATCTAAATTTCAACCGTGGGAATATTGTACCCTATCTTCTGCTCCTCAAGTTGCCGCCAAAAAAAGTTGAACAGTGTGCACTTCGCCAGTCCTCGGGCACTAATAGGATAGAGTTCCCAAGCCTCAGGTGCAGCGGGCGGAAAAAGAGTGTGCAATCCTCTTGAGTACAGACCTCCGGTGTTGACGCGCTCAAGACGCGCTCGGAGGTGAGTCCTCGATTTTGGGTGTTCCTTCTACCTGTTACCCATCCCTCAACTTACACAGAGTTGATGTGCTCCGCTCTGGCCCGAGTATCAGCCTAAACTACACCATTAATATACTATCTTGGGGCAGTTCGTATATCTAGGAGCTCTTGATTGCTTCAATCAGGAATTCAATACCAAGG
>JARKIB010000693.1:0-39744 GCA_029378385.1 Mycena metata
AAACGCTTTACAACGATCCTGAGACCATAAAACGTCGTAGTATTACGGGTAAAACATCTAGCTAAAATTCCCGTGCCAATTTGGCATTTTTGAGAGGTTACCAGCAAAGGTATCTAACCCGAAATTTCGTGTTGAACACGGCCAACAACCTCTAAATCTCTGTTCTAAAGCACCAAAACTGGTCCAGGGTGTTAGCCAACTGATAGAATGTCCAGTATTTCAACCACAGCCAAGCAAGTGGGGAGTTAGACCAGAAAAAGTGTTCGCAGCGAGACGCACTGGAATCTCATTGTAAAAGTACTCGACCTTTCACCCCAAACTGAGTCCAAGATTTCAACTTCCAAAGATGTATGGAAATTCTTCATGGTAGGATTGATAGACATTACTTTAAGCCTTCCTTTGCTTCAGAACCCTCTGGGAGGCCCAGGACGACACAAGAATTGAGCATTTTGCGGCCATCAAATCACCGGCATTACCCATTTCGTGCATCTCACTCATCGAAGGACCTGGGAAGTTTATATTTCACTGCCATTCACCTCTATACACTGTATCCTACTCGGGAAAAATACTGGGATAGTATTGAAACAGAATTCTCGATAGGTAAACTGTATTTTGTCCCGGAGACGGCCGAACGGGAACAACAGAGTAAGTAATGCATTCTGCGGGTGTATTGGGGAAATAGGTAAAACAAGAAATGTATAGAACATACACCTATCTGAAGGGAGGCTATCCAAGTACTCAATCAGCGTGTGGAGAGCGGCGGCGACAAAATACGGGGGTACACGTGACCGCGGTAAAAAGCGATAATATGGTTATCCTGGGTATTTCAGGATGCAGAGAGGGGTCAAAAAGGAGCAAAGGCCTATGGCCAATCGATAGGTAGCGATATATCGCGAAGAACGCGCGCTGAGAGGCCGGAACGCCGGGCCGGGAGGCGGGGTATCGGGAGGGAAGGCGGTGGGGGATGAACGGCGGTCGATGGGGCGGGATTGAGGCGTAAGGCAAGTGGGGACGGGTGTAATAAAGAGGTATGGGGGATAGAGATCAAGGAGAGGGGGCGCGACAGCGAGCACAAAGCAAGGGGGGCCGGAGGGCCAAACAGATTTGACCTGCTGGAGCCCCCAGGGACCGAGCTGCATGATAAAATGTGAGATTGAGGACACAGGCAGATGGGCGACACACACTTCTTCGATGGGATTCAATACCCGCAGCGGAATATCGGTTTTTTGGTGATGTCCCGGCCAGGCCAGGGAGCGCGGCGGTGCATGGGCCAACGCACTGTGGTGTTGTTAAAGGCGGCGGAAGCGCCAAATGGAAGCGCCGCGCGCTGCGCAGGCACAAAAACTGCGGGATCGCGCAATTTGGGATCTAGCAATCTACCACCCTGTAGGGCCGAACGGGAGCGGGAGACGAAGGGTACCATGTATATGATGGTTCCTCTGTTGCATGGGGCCCCACCGAGAGCGGGACGGGTGGAACGAGGGCAGGGGACGGCGACGACAACTGCAAGTCAGACAGGCGCCTTCGATGTTCCCCTTTCGGGGTGGGGGTAACGAAGCATGAGAGAGGGCCCCAGTAAAATGCAGAGCGATCCGCCGGAAGGGGAATTTTTAATCCATCTTGTAGCCTGCCAGGTATGCGAACGCGCGGCGCCGACACCACACTATCCAGGATGATTCAGGTCTAGAGAGTTGCCAAGGAGTGGATGGAACCTCTGACTACAGCCTGGTCAAACCACGAAGCCAGCGGAGGAACCAGCGGGCGGGGGCAGCCAGCGCGGTGGGAGGAGCGGAGAGGAAATGAAGGGGTGTGATACGATCAAATCCTAACATGAGTCAATCGATTACCCAGTTTGGTGAGGCGGAGCGCCCTGATGCGCAAGCCATCAAAGGTGTCAATGTGCGCTAACGATGAGCGCGAATATTGGTGGCGCAGTGCTGCGAGGCAGGTGAAAGCACTCTGCCACCATGGACTCTGGCTTAGAGCAAATTATATATCACGGCTCTGCTCTAATCAGAGGTATGGTGATACATCAAATCTACACATACGCCTGCAGTCCTCACCTACAAGGGCCGACAAGGTATAGTAAGTGTCCCGTTTGTAAAATAAATAAGTTGCATCTTCGCGAGGGCAAGACACATAAAATTTCATGAGGTCAACCATCTATTATGGGACTGCTCACCTTCACAAATCTCCAAGGGTGAAGTGCTCAGATGGAAAATTCGATGGTAGCATATATTTCGAACGGAGGTTCGAAATATATTTCGACGCAAGTCAAATCTAAGTATTTCAACGCACGTCAAATCTATTTCGACCAAGTCCGAAAGGCTCCAACTATTTAGTTTTCATTTATCGTGAGGCCTAAATTAGACGGAAACGGTAAGTAAACGGTTATTAAACCGTTTAGACTGTTTATAAGAGGTTTTCTTTTCCGTGGCCACCAATGTACAAGTATATTGGTGTCGCGGGAAAAGAATTGGTAGACGAGACATCCGGCCTTCTGTAAGGGCAACCTCGAGGCCTGAGAATACTCAAGAGTCCTAGCGAGGGAGATCCAAAGATATAAATAAGATATACTAGAGTACAGGAAACTGTAACGCACCTAGGGAGGGAGATCCAAAGAGAAGAAACTCTGAGGATTCCCACGCTAGACTGCGGGTATAAAAGCTACTATACAGATGTACGTGACCGGAGTGATCGGCAAAGATCCCGAGCTTGATCGCAGACACGGTGCCATCGGGAGGCATCAGGCCGACCGGACCGGCGTGGAATAGGGTTTCCCTGACATCACCCCCCCCCTTGGAATGCGGCACCTCGACGCATAGACCGAATATGAAGAGCTGGGTCCCGGAAGGGTAGGGAGTCAAAGGAGGTGACAGCAATAACCCGTGGAGCGGCCGGATATTTGCGATAGTACTCAGCGACAGCCTCAGGAGCAAAGAGGTCGGAGTGTTTGACCCACTGGTTATGTGAAGGGTGGTACCCCTTCCAAGACACCCAATACTACAGCGACTTCCAAAGAATTTTGGCCTCGAGAATCTCATCGACTTCCCACTCTGGAGCGTCCCCAGGCGCCTGTGGAAGGACTGGAGCTGGCTGGTCGTGGCGGGGGCGGCCTTCGAAAGGGTTATCCTCAGCAAGCTGCAGCTTCACCACAGGGAACACGGGGTGAAGCTGAGAAAGGCGAGGCGGCAGCTCCAGCTTGCATGCACCCCGACCAACAACCTTGACCACCTTAAAGGGGCCCAAGCGTCGGTGAGAGAACTTTGGCGAGGGGCGGGTGGTCTGGATGTCAGAGGCATCAAGCCACACCTGGTCACCAACCTTGATCTCTGGGGCTGGGGTACGGCGGCGGTCGTAGTACCACTTGTACTCGTCCTTAGCCTTGACTAGTGCAGCCTTGGCTTCGGAAACCCCAGAGGCAATCCGGTCGCGGAACTCGTTAACCGACTCCAACCCTGAACGCAGCCCATTCGGCTCAAACCCCATGCGAGGGAGCCGTCCGGTGTCGGTCATGAAAAGGACCTGCTGGGTAGAGGAGTGGATGTGGTTGTTGTAGGCGAATTTGGCAGCCGGAAGGAGGTCGTCCCAGTCGTCCTGCTTGTAATTGTTGAAAAGCCGGAGGAACTGTTCCATCTCCTGGTTGACACGCTCAGTCTGACCGTCGGTCTGGGGGTGGTACAATGTGGAGGTGGCAGGCTCGATGCCAATGAGCCGCCAGAGCTCGTGAGTGAACTCGGCGATGAACTGCAGACCCCGGTCGGAGATGTACTTCTCCGGGGTGCTATGGTGTTTCCACACATGCCGGTAATAGAACCGGGCAGCCCCAACCACGTCAATGTGGGTGGTGGTCTCGATAAAGTGGGCGCGTTTACCAAGAACATCACACACCACCATGATGGCGTCGTACCCATGAGCCTCTGGAAGCTCAACCACAAAGTCCACCGAGACCGTGCTCCAGCGCTCCTCAGGAATCTCTGTTGGGTGCAGTTCGCTGGTGGGGAGCCTTCAGAGCGCCTTCGTACGGCAGCACAGGTCGCAGGTTGCTACGTAGCGGCCGACATGACGAGACATCTGGGGCCACCAGTAGTTTCGGGAGACAAGCTCCAGTGTCTTGAAGCGACAGGGGTGCCCAGCGACCTTGGTGTCGTGATGCTGCTCTGAAATCCGGCGGCGGAGGTCCTTGTCCCGTGGGACAACAATCTGGCCACGGAAGTAGAGCAGACCGGCGTCGACACGCCACTCGGCAGAGCGCGATGAGTGAGCATCTCGGACCTTGAGAAGCTCGCGTGCAGCAACCGCCACGGGGTCTTCGAGGTCTGGGTTGCCTGCCAAGGCTTCCCGAATGTCCCGGAGGAACGGGACCTGAAAACCCTCGACAACAACACCCTCCAGCGCACGGACGTAGAACAGCTTCGGATCCAGGAGCGTCACATCTTGGTTATCGGAAGACTGCCCATGGTCGGGGCGTCGGGACAGTGCGTCAGGTCGACCCATCAGCTTGCCGGGCTTGTGGTGTAGCGTGAAGTCGAACCGGGACAGGTAGAGGGACCACCTCGCCTGTTGCCAGTTGAGGGTCTGCGACTTCCGAAAGTACTCCAAGTTCTTGTGGTCAGTCCAGATCTCGACGGGGTGCTGCGCGCCCTCGAGGAAGTGCCGCCACTCCTCGAGAGACCGTACAATCGCAAGCATCTCCTTGTCGTGGATCTCGTAGTTGCGCTGGACTGGACTCAAGCTCTTGGAGAAGAACGCTACAGGGTGCCACTTCCTGTCGGGACCTACCTGGGAAAGGACGGCCCCCGAGGCAAAGTCGGAACTATCTGCCTCGAGCCGATACATCTGAGATTCGTCAGGCAGAATAAGCACTGGATCGGAGGTGACCGCATCCTTGAGTCCTTGGAACGCGGCGGCCTCCTTCTCAGTCCAAAGCCACGCATGGCCCTTCGCGGTGAGATCAAAGAGGGGCCGCGCGATGTCTGAGAAATCTCGAATGAACCTCCGATAGAAGTTTGTGAAGCCGACAAACTGCTGCACATCCTTCTTGTTCTCGGGGGTGGGCCAGGCGAGGACCCCAGCGACCTTGACAGGGTCCACCTCGACGTGGTCGTGAGAGATGATCACTCCCAGGTACTCGATTGACGACTTCTCAAACTCGCACTTCTCCGGTCGCAGGTACAGCTTATGCTCCCAGAGACGCCGCAGAACCTCGTGGACTATTTCGCGGTGCTGAGCAAGGTCCGAGTGCGCGATGAGAATGTTGTCAAGATACACCATAACGTCGCCAGACATGATGAGATCCTGGAAGATATTGTTCGTCATGGTCTGGACGGTCGCGGGGGAGTTGGTAAGGCCGAAGTACATAACCAGAGGTTCGAACAGGCCTCAGTTAGTACGGAAGGCGGCCTTCCACTCATCGCCCTCCCGGATACGGACATTGTTGAAACCCCAGTGCACATTGAGCTTTGTGAAGAACCGGGCGCCTTTCAAACAATTAATGAGGTCGTTGATCAGCAGAAGGGGGTATCGGTTCTTCACGGTCATTGCGTTGAGCGCTCGATAGTCCTGGACAAACCTGTGGCCGCCATCCTTCTTCTTGACGAAGAAGATTGGAGACGCCATAGGGGATTTTGACGGCCGGATTCGTCCCGTAGCCAAGCCTTCCTCAATGAACGCGTCGAGCTCGCGCTGTTCGAGCGGTGAGATTGCGTAGACCTTACAGTTGGCTGGCTTAGCGTCCAGGATGAGCTCAATGGCTTGGTCCCACGTCCGACGTTCAGGCAACGAGTTGAATGATTCCCGGTTGAAGACATCCTCAAACTCACGCGCCCATTCAGGAATGGTGTCACTAGGAGACGCGGAGTTCTTGGCATGGGCTTCTGCCAGTCGCTGTGAGACAGTGCTAGTGGTGCGGATGTCTTCGGGCGGTGAGAAGTTGGTGTAGAAGATGCAGTCACCATCCTCAATGGAATCGTCCTCGTCCTCGTCGGAATCATCAGAGGTATCCGGGGAGAGTTCGGGGAGTTCCTCGTCAAACTCCAAGTCATCCTCCTCGCCTGAACGCTCATCAGTGTCAATGACAGCGATTCGGGGGATCGGACCCGCGTGAAGCGGCCGGAGGATAGAAGCGGCAGTCTTGGCATGCTGACACTCTGTCTTCAACTTGTCGCGGCAGGTGGAGCAAACCGCGGGGCAGCGGCTCATCTTTACTTCCCGGGTTTCCCAGTTGATCTCCGGGTTATGCTTCCGGAGCCAGGAGAACCCGAGGATGAGCTTCTGCTTTTCGAGTCGGGTGACAGCAAGGACAACACGTTCCTAGTGGGTTCGGTAGCGGAGGATGAGGTCCACGACCTCGCGAATCGACCCAGCCTCGTTCGGGGAGCCATCAACATTGTAGACAGGGATGAGCTGGTTAAGCCAGCGAACAGGGACTCGGTTAGCTGCGACATAATCCGAGTCTATGAAGTCGGAGGTCGCCCCACAGTCTACAAGGCCTTTGAGCGCGAGCTTTAGGGCGTTGTCGGTGGACTCAATCTCGAGGGGGAGGTGGAGCGAGTTCGGGCCCGGGGTGGCTGAGATCGTGTAGCGCTTGGGAGGCCTCCGCTCCCATGCAGCTTTGCGATGTAAGCGATCCCAGGGAAGGTCACGGGCAGGAGGCGGTTTTTTTGGTGAGCATAGAAAAGCATTGTCATCGCTCGAAATTTCACCAAAGTTGTCACCTGCAATGGCACAGCCACAATTAGGAAAAGTATTCTTGATGTGGCTGTGCAGAGTTGCACAGCATGATGCAGAAGATGTCATCGCTATCTTCGGCAACTTTGGGATTCGGCTCGGGGGGTGCGTCTATCGTTTTGGCCAATGCAAGAGATGAATTGTCAGACTCGTTACATAAGACAGCAAAATGATTAGGGGAGGCGACAGAGGGTACACCGCTCACTCTGCGCAAGGGACAAAATGCTCCTGCTCCACGGCTGCTGCGTGCTCGGCAACCACCTCAGCTGAGGCAACATGCGTGATAAGCTCTTCGAGCATGTCAGGCCCAAGCTGCCGGGCGACCTCGTCAAGGATGTCTATGTTCCGGACGTCCATAGGGTTGGTGCAGTCGCGGGCGAAGTGGTTGGGATCCCCGCATCGGAAGCACCTGCGACGAGGGGAGTGCCGGGCGCATGTGTGGTCAACATCCATGGGGACGGGAGGTGGAAGTGCAGGGGGGGCAACCCTCTGTGGGGGTGCAGCCACAATGAGCGCTGGGGCGGGCCGGGGGCGACTTGGAACAACTGAGTGTCGACCAGACGTCCCAGCTGAACCAGTACCTGTGGCCTTTGCCCGGAGAAGCGACTCGTATTGGCGGTATGCACGAAGCCGCCACGCAGTGTAGTCACGCAGGTCGGGGGGGTCGCTCGACCCGGTGATGGCGAGGTTAATGGCCGGGTCGAGTCCAGTCCGGTACTTGGTGACCTTCATGAGAGGGTCTTCGAAGCCAGGGAGGTTGACGAGGTCCTCGAACTCTTCAGTGTAGCAGAAGACGTCACGGGAACCCATGAAGTACGACCGGGACTCGAGTTTTTGCAGGGCATGGTCCTGCTCGTTCTCCTCGACGAATCTGAGTTTGAATTTGGCGGTGAAGGCAGCCCAGGTGGGGAACGGGAACTCGTCCTTCTTGGAGTGACGCTCAGCCCAAAGCTGTGCGGAGTCCTTTGCCATAAAGGACATGGCATACCGGACAACCTTCTCCTCCGAGGGGTGGCCGTCCTCAGTGAAGGCCTCGGGGAGGAGGCGGGCATAGGAGCGGACAGTATGAAGGAATGCCCAACCTTGGGACCGATCACCATCAAAGACAAACAGGGGATTCGGTCGGAGGACTGATTTTGCACCGGGGGTAATGTTGCCAAATATTCCTGGACCCGGGTCCGGAGCCGAAGCAGCAAGGGACGGGGCAGGCGAGGGAATACGTGGTGGTGGGATTGGATTATCAACTAGGCGAAGAAGCCGTTCTAGGGTGTCCTCGATCCGGGTCAGGCGGTCAGCGTTGGCGGCAGTGGCAGCAGCAGGGTCCGCCATGACGGGATCGGGGGCAGGGGAGGAGGGGTCAAGATTGGAGGAGGGAGAGGTAGGAGCACTGGAGTAGTGGTCCGAGTCTGTGGCGCCAAATTTCCCAATCTTGACCAGTTAATCCCTTAGCGAGTTTCTTCTGCTGTAAGGGCAACCTCGAGGCCCAAGAATACTCAAGAGTCCTAGTGAGGGAGATCCAAAGAGAAGAAACTCTGAGGATTCCCACGCTAGACTGCGGGTATAAAAGCTACTATACAGATGTACGTGACCGGAGTGATCGGCAAAGATCCCGAGCTTGATCGCAGACACAGTGCCATCGGGAGGCATCAGGCCAACCGGACTGGCGTGGAATAGGGGTTCCCCTGACACCTTCATCCATGTTGTCGTTGGGATTAATTTCATTATTCCCCCGGACCCCAGACTGACCAAAGAGGACCAGCTCCCCTGGCACACAGTATGATTGGAACGAGTAACGAACTTTCCCAAGGTTGAATGTAGTATAAAGTTGGTAAGCTTCTTAGCATCGAGTTAATGTTGATGGGGCTAGTTGTAGTGAGACAGAACAACAGTAAAATGGTCCCTGACATCCACTTGCATGTCTGGGGCATCGCTGATGCGGCAGGATGGCACACATAGTGCAGAAGGCGTGCAGCAATCTGAGCCCCAATGTGCAACGGGGACACTGCTGTCTGCATTGGTTTACATATCCTTTCTCGTGATCTCAACCTCGGAAATACTCGACTGCACACAGGCCCGGAGAAACAACCGTTTAACTGTTTATAAAACATTTATTTATCGTTTAGGGTCCTCTTGGCATTGGGCGGCACAGTTACCAGAGACGCCTACTCATCGTCCGACGCGGCACGCGTTAAGGTCACGGGGCGTGAGCTGAAGCAGCAAGTCACGGGGCATGTGAGGGAATGCACGGTGGTGGTAGTGGATTTTGGCTATCAAATAGGGGAGCAAACTGATCTAGGGTACAAGGAGCTTGTCTTGAGTTTTAGCCGGTCTAGAGGAATGCAAAGGTGACACCCAGCCCAGGTCGATTACATTGCCAGACAGGAGGTGAGTTGGAATGTCCGGCGGTGTGATCAGGGTGAGCGAACGGGTGATGAGGATGTTGTGGAGGTTGAAGTTGGCATCAATCTTGCACATGATGGTCTTGGAGTCACGTACAGTGATGAGAACTGGAGTCCAGCGCCAAGATGTCACTCTTCAGTGGCAGTTGATTCAGAACACTATCAATCAGCCCTACACCCGCGCGAGTACCACAATCGTTGTACAAGTTGATCAGCGAAATCTTGTGCGTTTTGAGGACCAGGTCAACAAAGAGAATGTCCGGGGAATCTCAGAGGTCTGAATGGGGAACAATGTTGGCAGCAGGGATGGTGGCTTCGTGGATGTAAATCGATACTCGGTGTCTTCCGTCGCAACTTGGTGTTATAAGATAGTATCCTGTATGTTCAAACGACTCCGGCTCCTTCACCCACGGCTCCTGGAGACATATAATGTCAAAGCCATAAATCCCCATAAGCTTCTCCATGGGATATGGCAACACAGTTGAAACCAATGTGCCCAGCGCAGTCCATGACGATGGGATTGTCAGGGGTGTCGCCGACGTGCCTAAGCTCGGCAAATGCAGGCATCTACACAATGATAAGCTCGGCGGCGTGCAGCGGGACATGGAGGGCATGTATGGGAAGGAGAACGGTGTGATGTCTTTCTTCTTGATTTTTTGAGGCGGGAGAGTAGGTGAGGCCTTGGAAAATACGGGAGACCCTTTATAGATCAGAGGCACATGCATATCAGACATTGATTCGTAAGTTCGGCAGCCACTATTGGCGAGGAACCGCCATTTGTGCACGTGAGTTTTCCGGCCTACATTGCGGTCCAAAAGAAGAAGGAGATGAGATTTGTACCTGTTAGGCCCAAAGGGTATAGCCCTCCAGCATCCATCAACAGAACCGACCGACACAAAATACAAGATATTCAAACAGCAATGCGAGAGTCAAAATCATCGAGGGTCGGGAACAGTCTAACGGCACGCTCCGCACACAACAGTCGCTCCTCCCCTGCTTCCACCGCCGAATGGTACATAGGGACCTCCAGATCACTTTCCACGAATTTAAACATTTCACTGTTGCACGACTGCGAAATGAGCATGCGAGAAGCTCCCTCCGACCCGCCAGTGAAGGAGAAGCTGAACAGACCGGCCGGCAAGAAAAAGGTAGAGCCCAGGGGGAAAGAGACGACTGTGCGGTTGTGCCAGAGAATCAGGTCGGCTTCTCCTGGCCCGTAATGGCCGAGGGACGTGAAGGCTGTCTATGCGGTGGGTCTGTCTCAAACTTGGTGCGGGTGGGAATCCTTGATGGAGAAAAAATACTCGACTTGCGAGAATGCGGTGGGCTGGTGCCTGGCATGTCCGGTAGATTGGTACAGAGGTAAAGTCCGGGTACAGTTGTTTTCCATGATCGCATCAATGGTCCTGTTTGCGGACTCCTAAAGCCGGGGCGCGATTGTCTGCAGTGCCGCTTTTTTTGGGTATCAGAGGGGGTTATTTGGGGGCCGTTGCGAGACTAACCATTTTGAAAGGAAGTTACCGCTTGAATATTGGGGTCCAAGCGAAGCTCAGTCAACAGGAAAGTGTTTGTCTCATTGTTGGGGACGTTCTGTGGGCGCTGAACTGAGTGAGGGATGGGAAGATAGATGATAGACATTTGGCTGACCGCAATCCCGCGAGCACCGTAGCAGAAGCCGCTCAACAGAGTATGGTGGAGCACTCCCTGTCTGTCAATCTGCCCGCGCACATGCTGCATCAATAACCCAGCCTCAATGATGATGTTCACTCAAGCTCCGCGCTGAGTGGGAGGTCCGACAAAGAAAGCACCAATCTTGTTGATAACATCCACAAATGCGCGCGGACTATATATGCCACATAAGTTAAGCCCGCTCCCTCTGAGAATATTACACTTACTTGTCCCAGGTAACGCGTCGAAAATTCAGCATGTCCAGATGAGCATTGGTGAAGATGTCCGGCCGGGGATTGAGATCGCGGACCAGCGAGAGAGGCCTGCACTGGAGCGCCCAATCTTCGGTCCAGTAGCAAATTGCAGTTTCACTTTCTTCCGCAGTCGGCATGGCGGAGTAGGTGGTAAAGGGGCTCGGGTTGGGGTAGTGACAGTATCGGCCTTGTCCTCGTGGTGCAGGCGGCTGATGACTGAACGGGAAGGCACCTCATGGAACGCTCGGCGGTCAGTGTTTTCAATTTCTTCCTCGGTGATGTCGAGGAGCTTGACCTCGAGCGGAATGGCATTGCCTTGGGGAGGGAGCGTGAATGCACTCCAGGGTGGGCAGCACTCGATGGACATTGTGGTGTTTCTTTTTTTTGGGGGCTGGGGCAAGGGAGGGGGAGTGGGCGGGGCAAGAAAATTCTGGAGGCCGAAACAGTACTGGCTTATCTGACGGGCAATTCCGGAAGGAATCAACCCGAAATCAAAAAATGAAAGAAAAGAAACACACCATTCCCTGTCCCTGGAGGTTCCTGCCGTATAGGGCCAGTCCCTGGGATTTTTAAACGGTGGTGAATTGACCAATCCTGCCGCAGGTATCTACTGCTTTCCACAGCCTTTCCGTAATGCCGAACATGACTTTGAACCACTGTGCGTCGCATTTCTATCTAGGCAATTATCTTTCTGGTACTGATCTCGCTGTCTGCCCCCAGGTCGCAATCTGGTTTTGCATATGTCAGTGTGGAAGCCGCAGGAGGCCGACGAGGTCGACGAGTTCGTTGAAGACGGCAACATAACTCCGGTGTTGATTGCTCTCAATTATGACGATGGAAACAGTGCAACATTGTACGCATTCAATCAAGTTTCTAGTGCCTCTCGGCTGCACCTGAAACGCGGATCTTGTAGCGCCTTTCCGAAATATTTGTTCTTCAATGCGACTTACACGCTCCCGGTGCGTCACGCTCAGAGCTACAACTCCGACCAATCGACTTTGAGCGTCAGAGAGCGCTACAAAGATTTCAACTACGACTTCCTCGAGGCCGGCTCCAACCCCCGCTTGACATGGAGCTTGAGCTACTCAACGGCGTGCCCGTGCAATTGCCACAAGGTCTGTTTTTCCGCACACCCTGGACCATTTCTGCTCGCTTGGCTGATAGTAACCACTTATTCCAGAAGCCAATCCGCGCGAAGTTGTAGGTGATGAGCAATTCTTTGTGTTTCGCGACGTGATTCAAAGATGGTGGGGCTGTGCGTATTTACAATACATGTGTGCGTCACTATGAACGAATGGCGAAATATGATACTGCAATGTTTCGGATAATGCAGGTCCTAATCCCTTTTTTTCGTGGACTGGCAAACCCACCTAAAGAGAGTGTGTATTGATCTGAGAGAGGATCAATATTACGTTACTTTTATATGGAGCAGCGGTAAATGCCGCCGCGGAAGGAAACGAGAGAAATAAAAAACAATTTTGAAAAGCGGAGGGCAGACTGGGAATGAGGCAGCACGCGTCCTATTTAGAGGAGCATCAGGTGAAGGGATGTCGCCAACACAAGAAATGTGTGTATGGCAAAGGCGATGTGTCGTGTATTTAGTTTCCGACGGATGGGAAAATAAACCACAAGGGACTGGATCACTGATTTACCCTGACAAATTCTGAAGCCATAGATTTTATTAGTGGGTAACTGACGATGTGAAAACAGGTCCAGCGGTCAGAAAATCCCCATCTACGTGCCTGTCCTTTGCATCCCATGCTTTTCAATTCCGAGGCCCTTCGCGTCGCTGTCTGTAACCTCCCTCGCGGCCATCGAGCAAGTAACCGTTGATGTCGGTCCTCCCGCTGTTCCTGTTCGCCTTCACACGACTGGGGCGACGCTCTAACAGGCCAGGTCGTTCAGCGACATTGCAAGCGAGCCCAACAGCTCGATGGAGACCGACGCACCCAAAGTCGAGGAGCGCAGCGTCGACGCAGCACTGGGGAGGAAGTCAATGGCCAGAACTGCAACTTCTGTAGCACACCCATGGGCCCCAACACTGCTCACCAATTCTTCCGCTGCGGCGGCTGTGATTCGAGACCCACTGTGCTGTGTGAGGTGTGCTGCTTTGAGATCATCTCTGCCGTCGGAACCACAAAGTGCAGGTCGGTGGCAGCCCTTGTGTGGAACACTGAAACGATGTATTACTGAGTACGCTGCCATCTGGCTATTATTTGCGCTTTTTAGCACTAGTCTGTCTAGACGCTACTAAGTAATAATTAAGCTGTCTAGACGGGTCAATATACCCACTAGAACTCTGTTCGGTGGTACAAAGGAGAGCCAGAGTGAGCTCCGGCTGCTGGCTGTAGTATTAGTACAGTGCTAGGCGCGGCTACAAATGTTACACTGTGCAACATACACATACCAAGGAGGTCTATACGGGGTCTAGTACCTCAGAATGTCAATTACCCTATCAAAGGAACCAACGGCTGCACAGGGAAGCTATGGTCTTCACCAGCAAAGCAAGCAACATGATATAGGGTCTGTCTAGACGAGTCGACACATTAAGCTAAAGGCGTCTAGACGAGTATAGAACGGCTCAATAGGTGGTCTAGACGGCAAGGTACAGCGTCTAGACGGTGCAAGGAGCTTAGGGATATAAGGAGGGGTTACCCTAAAGTGCCCCTCTAGCCAGTCAGGTGACTAACATGATGCGGTCGGTGTTGGGGCACACAAGCACAAACATGAAGAAGGAGTTGTTGTTGAGATGTAGCTAGCCATGGGCAGACATATATATGTCTAGTCCGTGTGCTATCGGGGTATACAAGCGGATTAGTGAGCAGTCCGGCGTCGGGGGATGTAGTTTTGCATATATGACTTTCTGCTAAGTCCAGAGCCAGCATAGACCCAGTTAGCCTTCCGAGGATGACCGCATGACCAGACACGGCGGGCAAGGACCCAGGCACACAATTATTGTGTGCCTTAAATGCACGTCCCACGCACATGGTACGGAAATAGTGTGACTTGTCACAAAAGTGTTTGCTGGCTGTTTCAAAGCTCTTTATGAGCTTTGTGTTGCTGGTTGACTGAGTAGTAGCCATGATGTACCTGGTAGGTAGCAGAGCCACAACAGGATCCCCGGCAGAGTTGCGGCTCAGCCAAAAAAAACCCTGAGCTTAATTTACAAAGTTTCCTCATACTCAGGGCTGAAAATAAGTTTCAGATTCCTGTTAACTGGGTACATTATAGCGACTACACAACACAAAGAGCTTTGAAACAACCAACAAAGCCCTTAGTGACGTGTCACAGTTAAATCCGGGCCATGTGCGTGATATGTGTATTTAAGGCACACAACAATTGTGTGCCTGGATCTTTGCCCCCCGTGAGAACATCGGCCTGTTTTACTCATTTCTCTTTACCTCATCTCTTTATCTCAGAATCGTATATAAAGCCTCATAAAATACCGCAATAGACCAGTTCATGCCCCGCTCATCATTACGACAATTCGGGTGTGCTCAGGCCACTTAGCGGAGATTAAAGTACCCTCTCTCTCTGTGTAACAGTAGTCTATAAAATCACAGCGTTGCTCGTTGGATCCAGAACTTTTGTGTGAACTTATAAGCAAAGCTTCGTGTTGGGAGATCGTGAGCGGCTACTGTCTCCACGTATAAATCAGGACTGTACACACAAAGAAGGCTTGAGCACTGCGACTGTCGTCGCGAGTGGACTTTAGCAGGGCATCCGCATTGGGTGACCAGGACACCCCTCGCTAAAACCGACCACACCCGGCACAGCACTTTGGGAGAACCCTGGGACAACCACTGGTCGTCTAGTCGTGTTGGATAGTACTTTGAGGTCCTTAATAAGCCCAAGCGTACGGAAAAGAGCTTGGATTCAAAGGAGTTCGAGTCTGCTGCTAGTTCTCGAGAGGCTAGCAAGTGCAATAAATGCCGTCTAGACGAAGCAGCATAGCCCTTGAACGGGATTTTCAGTCCAAATCTACACCTCCTCGCCTAGGCACCTGTACTTTGGTGCGATTCCTATCAACAATCTTTTATATATAAACCTGTGCATCCTTCTCTGGAAGTCTTATTTAAAGGCCAAGCAGCCAAGCCAACTAGCGTCTAGACACTGCGTTTTGAGACGTTTTGAACGCATAGAACAACTATATGTGCTCTAGACATCAGATCCGCAGTCGCATACTACGACTCAGGACCCGAACTCATCAAGCAAGACACGCTAAGTCCCCCGTGAGTAAGTTTAGATAGGATTGGGTTGGTGTGTGTGTGTTTTATGTGTGGTGTGTTAGTTGTTCAGCTAGCCCGCATTCAGGGCTTAGTTTAGCCCATTCTGTAGTCAGCACATCTTGCCCGTTTCAACGCATGCTGGCGCTGTGCTTCAATTCTCAATTCAAGGAATGGAGTCACTCACTTGGCAACTGGGTGACTGGAAGCATCGACACCCTTCTCCTCGGCACGCGTATGGTGGTACACTGCGGCAATTGCTGTGTCGAGCTAGCGGCACCGGGCCGTGGGATTCCAGTCGGCGCTGTGCAGTGCCCCTGGTGCGATACGGGGGAGTTGTGCCTCGAGTGTTGTGCCGAGGCCCATGCTTGTAAGCCGCTGCACCACCTACAGGTAAATAGGGGTGTTTATAGTGCCTGCGACGTTATACTAAACTTGCGTGTCAGATGCAGACGGGGAGTGAGTGGGAGATGTCCACGCTGCACAACATCGGGTCCGTCCACCAGATGGGCCATGGAGGGAACACCTGCACCGCGCCGACTCGCCTGTCTTGGTTGATGGTGATAAGTGACCAGTCCGGTAATCATTTCCTAGCCTTGCGGTACTGCAACTGCGGGAAGTAACAGGTGGATGGTGAGACGTCCCCGGGAAAGTGGCTTCAGATTCGCAGGGATGGTTGGTTCGCGTTAGTGCTGAAACATGCTAGGGTGTGCATGACATTCAAAGTGTGGCCGGACATTGATCGACTTGACTAGAATAGAGTAGCTGGTGTAATACATTGAGTTTGCTGTAGTCGGACGTTGATTTTATTGGAGGCAGCGGTCGCTGCAGGGTCACTGCAGGGGACGAAATGAAATGAGAAGATTCCTGACATGGAAGGCTAAGCGGTTGAATTATAACATCAACAAACAAGTTCCCTCGTCTTTCTGCCCCCTATCGTCAAGTGATTTATTTATTTCGTCTGCATGTGGTTCCCAGTCGCGATGCAGATCCCTCATGCGTCGCTTCGGCTTGCCTGACTTCTCTCTCTTCTCTCCCGGCAAAAACCATGGCACGACATCTCTTCAGTTTCAAGCCCCCCTCTGGAGACCCACGAGCTGGATTGGGCTCTAGCTCGCACCACGACCAGCTGATTGCTGCTGCCGACTGTGCTATCTTGATCTCAGACAACGGCGCTTGGCAGACAGAGCGCTTGCGAAATGTTGTGCATAAGAAACGGTGTGTCGAAGTGAATCCACGGTCCCTCGAGGATTCTCTCGTGGAATGGATCCCTGTGGACGACCATGGCTACGTGCTGAGCAACAAAGTTGATACTGTCTCCGGCTCCGAAATACATATCGGAGTGAAGCGCAAACAGTACACCAGTTTCTTACTCATGTCTTTGCAGGAGGAGCCCATGTCAGAGTTAGCGGAGGTCTCTCAATTATATCTCGACAAAACGGTGCAGCTGCACGGACTCAGTTACTACAGCGCGCTGATACGCCGCGGATCGGGACGACCGGGGGAAACGAGCTGGATACTGGGTCTCGATGTATGGCTAAACCACACACTAAACACACTCCAAATCAAACAACTAATCACTTCTCTGCTTGTATATGCGTTCGTGGCGTTCCAACCGAAGTATTACAGCTGTTGCAATAGCTGAAAACTAGGTTTTGACTTAAAGCTTTAAGTCGACCGTTTGGTTTCTCAGACCTATTGGGCGCTGATGCGACCTTTATAGTTCTTAGAAGAGTTGTGGTTTTCAAAAAGGTTTGTGGTGATATACACCGGGTGGTTGTGTGGTGAACTAAACTTAGTTCGACGCTGGATTTGAATTGTAACTGAAAGTTGACAAGTTCCGCTGTAATATTCACTGACGCTGACGCTGTGACCCTAAACGCTGACACTGACACTGACCCTAAACGCTGACGCTGACGCTGACCCTAAAACGCTGACGCTGACGCTGCACAACAAATATAATTCAATCCCAATATATTAACAGACACCAAAGTATCTCTAAGACACTCAAATGTACACCGAATGGATTCCGTGAGACTTCCCGGATGGAGGCACGTGTTATACTGTGCTCCTAACAAGAAGGGTACGGTCCACTGGCTTCCACCTAAGCTCTACCTCTACTTATATACTAAATCCTACATGCCAAATACTACAAAACATAGAAACTCGAAACAGAAATGTACATAATGGCCCAAACGTTGAGTCCGTGAAGATACAGACTCCTACTGAATACAATCTACTAATTTATATACGAATCTTGACTTGAAAAGGAGAATAATCTGCATGGATGTTGGTACAATTAAAATAAATAATATATGTCTGCTTCTGGCGTGTCCAAATGATATCATGTCGTCCCAATTCGGTGTGTGTGACTCCTGGTGAATCAGCCTCGAGTCAATTCGAGTCATTTGTGAGTAGCCATGTGAGTCTGTTCGAGTCAAGACTATTAATAGCTCCTTGGCATCACGATTTTGGTTTAGCCGGTGGCAAGACCTTGCTGCCGCTACTGCTCCCTTTGAGGTGCTGTTCCTGGCTATGCCGTCGGACCTTTCCGGTCCTTGGATCTTGGGCTTGATTGACAGGAAATGTGAACTCTACCACACACAAATGTTCTAGTCAACATAGGTTGCCCCTGCAAAGCCCCCATTCCTCAACCCTGGTCACGGATGGATAGTATTTCCTCCTGTCCTTGATTAGAGTGAACGCCCAACTCCTACGAACCCTGAGGGTTTGTTAAAAGAGAAGGTTTGACTTAAAGCTTTAAGTATGATTTTGACTTTCCAGCCAGTATTGACCTTCCAGTGAGTTCACACCTTAAAGCTTATAGTATATACACTGCTGCCCGGGCTGACACTAGCCCTCTGTTGAGTGATTCATATAGCCGATTACAATACAGCTAGTGGCACAGAATGAGCAAAATCGGCAAATTCCGCGCGTGGCCCAATTGCTGGCTTATCAGCGCACCCCTGCTGCGCGGTTTGCGAGCAATTTGTGGGGGATGAGGCGCCCCGGTGAAACGGCGTGTCACTGAATACGCTGCCATCTGGCTATTATTTGCGCTTTTTAGCAATAGTCTGTCTAGACGCTACTAAGTAATAATACAGCCGTCTAGACGGGTCAATATACCTACTAGAACTCTGTTCGGTGGTACAAAGGAAAGTCAGAGTGAGCTCCGGCTGCTGGCTGTAGTATTAGTACAGTGCTAGGCGCGGTCACAAGCGTTACACTGTGCGAAGTACACATACCAAGGACGTCTATACGGGGTCTAGTACCTCAGAATGTCAATTACCCTATCAAAGGAACCAACGACTGCACAGGAAAGCCATAGTCTTCACTAGCAGGGCAAGCAACATGATATAGGGTCTGTCTAGACGAGTTGGCGCACTAAGCTACAGGCGTCTAGACGAGCATAGAACAACTCTATAGGTTGTCTAGACGGCAAAGTACCGCGTCTAGACGGTGCCAGGAGCTTAGGGATATAAGGAGGAGTCGCCCTAAAGTGCCCCTCTAGCCAGTCAGGTGACCAACGCGACGCGGTCAGCGTTGGAGCGCCACAAGCACAAACATGACGAAGGAGTTCTTGTTGAGATGTAGCCATGGGCAGACATATATATGTCTAGTCCGTGTGTTATCGGGGTATACGAGCGGATTGGTGAGAAGTCCGGCATCGGGGGACGGAGTTTTGCAAATTACAAGGTTCGGGAGCTGTCTAGATGACCCGAACTGGCCATATACCCGAACTGGGCCCCCAAGATCGTCATCTATATGACTTTCTGGCAAGCCCAGAGCCAGCATAGACCCGGTTAGCCTTCCGAGGATGACCGCATGACCAGAACATCGGCCTGTTTTACTCATTTCTCTTTACCTCATCTCTTTCTCTCAGAATCGTATATAAAGCCTTATAAAATACCGCAACAGACCAGTGTATGCCCCGCTCATCGTTACGACGATTCGGGTGTGCTCAGGCCACTTAGCGGAGATTAAAGTACCATCTCTCTCTGTGTAACAGTAGTCTATAAAATTGCAGCGTTGCTTGTTGGATCCAGAACATTTGTGTGAACCCATAAGCAAAGCTTCGCGTTGGGAGGTCGTGAGCGGCAACTGCCTCCACGTATAAATCAGGACCGCACGCACATTAGAAGGCTTGAGAACTGCACTAAGCGTCGCGAGTGGACTCTAGCAGGGCATCCGCATTGGGTGACCAGGAAACGCCTCGCTAAAACCAACCACGCCCGGCACAGCACTTTGGGAGAACCCTGGGACAACCACCGGTCGCTTAGCTGTGTTGGATAGTACTTTGAGGTCCTTAATAAACTCAAGTGTACGGAAAAGATCTTGGATTCAAAGGAGTCCGAGTCTGCCGCTAGTTCTCGAGAGGCTAGCTGTGCACCAGAGGCCGTCTAGACGAAGCAGCATAGCCCTTGAACGGGATTTTCAGTCCAAATCTACACCTCCTCGCCTAGGCACCTGTACTTTGGTACGATTCCTAGTAACAATCCTTTATATATAAACCTGTGCATCCTTCTCTGGAAATCTTGTTTAGAAGCCAAGCAGCCAAGCCAACTAGCGTCTAGACACTGCATTTTGAGACATTTTGAACGCATAGAACAACTATACGTGCTCTAGACATCAAATCCGCAGTCGCATACTACGACTCAGAACCCGAACTCATCGAGGAAGACGCGCTACGTCCCCCGTGAGTCAGTTTAGATAGGATTGGGTTGGTGTGTGTGTGTTTTGTGTGTGGTGTGTTAGTAGTTCAGCTAGCCCGCATTCAGAGCTTAGTTTAGCCCATTCCGTAGTCAGCGCATCTTGCCCGTTTCACCGGGGAGTGGCCACCGTCGTTTCTTCTGGTGTAAAGACTGCAGGGTATTTTTGCAGTGTCTCGAATGTCGCCTCGTGGGACATAGCTCCAGCCCGTTGCATTTTTTAGAGGTGCAAGCATTATTTTCCATTGGTTATAGCCGTCATCTAAAGAAGAGTAATTACAGGAGTGGACGGATGGCCACTGGCGGCGGACAACACTAAGTCGATCAGGCTCGTGTACCAGCTTGGCCATGAGGGTTTCCTGAAGCGCTGGTGCGCTCGCTTACCGTGGTACACCCGAACGGCATCCACGAAATAAAATATCAGTACTGCCAGTACAGGCGCTCTGACACCAGTAACAATCTGCAGCAGCTGCACCGGAATGGCTGGTTCCCGGTGACAAAAACAGATCCTGACACTGCACTGTCGACTCAGGTGTTGGACCTTTACCGCCTCTTGAATGTCGTCGGCAATTTGAATGCTCGCGACTTCATAACATCCCTGGAACGGCTGACAGAAGCGACGAACTCAACGGGCATGCACTGGCTACCGGTACGTTCCCCTCGGCGCCCGAGGATCGGTTGCAGACACTGAAGACCGGTCACAGGACACATATAAGGCCTTTCTGTGGGTGTCATGCAACTCATGCCAAAGTAGTTTCCTGCAAAGGGCACGAAGGAGTGCGCGCACCCACGACCCCAACGGCCTGCAGGCAACAAAGGGCGGAGAGTTGATGTCGCAGTGTTGGCCTTGCCCACACACTGACCGCAACCTGCCGCCGGGGTGGCGTGAGGTAGATAAAGAATACCGGTATGACTTTGTCCGACACAAAGTGAATATTCGATAAGTATCTAATGAGTTGATGCAGGTACCTTTATTGGCTGATTGTGGCCCTCGACGCCAACTTCAAATTGAAGAACCGCATCCCCAAGAACGAGTACGATGATCCCTCGTTAGGCCCGGGCTGGGGCGCCTTTGTGGAGCCGTGCTGTTACAAGAAGCATTTGCGCGAATACATCGCAGAAAAGGATGTACATGTGCCATCTGGTATTACACGAGCTGAGTACTGACCTGCAGCCCTAGATAAGCATGTGTATCACATTCACAGCTTTGACGCAAAAGAAACAAGAAATACGGCTGGCTTGCGAGTTTCCGGCGTCGGTGGATGTGTATGTGCACACCACGAGTGTGTGCGGCCCAACGGTACGGGGGATCTACAGAAAGGGGAGCGGTGTGTCGAACATTGTTTGGGTGTAGGTGAGGTACTTACCGATGAACAGGTACGTGAACATGGATTATATCCTGGTTTCCGTGCTGGGGGAGGTTGACCTGAAGGAATATACAGTGTCGTACGATATTGCATGCCAATGGAAGAAGCACTTCAACGCACGCATGGAAAAGCTGCCCAAGGCGCTACAACGCAACTTCAGCAAACTCCTGGTGAAGTGTGGTCTGCCTGTGTGGCACGCGCTGACGCACGAGGAAGAATGCACCAACGAGAATAACTTGAATCTTCTGCCAGGGGTGGGGAAGTCGGATGGGGAGGGCATTGAGTGTTTGTGGGCGATTCTGAATGCCCTCTCATTCCAAACGAAGGAGATGTCGCTAGGGAACCGAGCTGACACCATGGAAGGCAAGCTGGATTCGCACAACTTCCTAAAAAGCCTCGGCCATGGTGAGTTTCGTTTCTGGCTGAATGCTTCGTGGCGCGATGGACTAACTTCTTGATAGGTGATACCTTGCGGTGGCATCTCGTCGTCGCGATCACTGAGCGTGCACGTCAAGTCGAGGTGCTCAAGGAGATCAACAAAACAATTAAGCTCGAGAAACGGGTGGAGTGGCAAGCACAAATCAACTGTTACCTGGAGGACCGCAGCGTGCCAAACCCATACGTCATGAAGAAGAAGGGTAAGTGGAACGCACATGCACCTTATCAAGGGTATATCTGATGGCGGTCCCATTAGATGGTCCATCGGAGGCAGATATTTGCGTGAAATTGAGGATAGAGGAGCAGGCAGATGCGGCCAACGGCCAGGCTCCTCTGCATGCAACTAGTGCAACGGTGTTTTTGACAGCGGGGCTTCAACTGGAAGAGACTCAGTATGTATTTGTCATGGCTGCGCGGTGAGATGGTGATACGCCGCGGATCGGGACCGACCGGGGAAATGAGCTGGATACTGGGTCTCGATGTATGGCTAAACCACACACTAAACACAGTCCAAATCAAACAACTAATCACTTCTCCGCTTGTATATGCGTTCGTGGGGTTCCAACCGAAGTATTACGGCTGTTGCAATAGCTGAAAACTAGGTTTCGACTTAAAGCTTTAAGTTGACCGTTTGGTTTCTCGGACCTATTGGGTGCTGATGCAACCTTTATAGTTCTTAGAAGAGTTGTGGTTTTCAAAAAGGTTTGTGGTGATGGACACCGGGTGGTTGTGTGGTGAACTAAACTTAGTTCGACGCTGGGTTTGAACTGTAACCGAAGGTTGACAAGTTCCGCTGTAATATTCGCTGACGCTGACGCTGAGACCCTAAAAACGCTGACGCTGACGCTGCACAACAAATATAATCCAATCCCAATATATTGGTAGACACTAAAGTATCTAAAGACACTCAAATGTACACCGAATGGATTCCGTGAGACTTCCCGGATGGAGGCACGCGTTATGCTGTGCTCCTAACAAGAAGGGTACGGTCCACTGGCAAATAGTACAAAACATGGAAACTCGAAACAGTAATGTATATAATGGTCCAAACGTTGAGTCCGTGAAGATACGGACTCCTACTGAATACAATCTACTAATTTACATACGAATCTTGACTTGAAAAGGAGAATAATCTGCATGGATGTTGGTACAATTAAAATAAATAATATATGTCCGCTTCTGGCGTGTCCAAATAATATCTCAGCCTCGTCATCTCGCCCCAATTCGGTGTGTGTGACTCCTGGTGAATCAGCCTCGAGTCATTCGAGTCAATTCGAGTCATTCGTGAATAGCCATGTGAGTCTGTTCGAGTCAAGACTATCAATAGCTTCTTGACATCACGATTTTGGTTTAGCCGGCGGCAAGACCTTGCTGCCGCTACTGCTCCCTTTGAGGTGCCGTTCCTGACTATGCCGTCGGACCTTTCCGGTCCTCGGATCTTCGGCTTGATTGACAGGAAATGCCAATTCTACCGTAGACCAATGTTCTAGTCAACATAGGTTGCCCCTGCAAAGCTCCCATTCCTCAACCCTGGTCACGGATGGATAGTATTTCCTCCTGTCCTTGATTAGAGTGAACGCCCAACTCCTACGAACCCTGAGGGTTTGTTAAAAGAGAAGGTTTGACTTAAAGCTTTAAGTATGATTTTGACTTTCCGGCCAGTATTGACCTTCCAGTGAGTTCACACCTTAAAGCTTATAGTATATACGCTGCTGTCTCCTAGCTAGCTGCCCGGACTGACACTAGCCCCCTGCTGAGTGATTTATATAGCCGATTACAATACAGCTAGTGGCACTGAATGAGCAAAATTGGCAAATTCCGCGCGTGGCCCAATTGCTGGCTTATCAATAGGCTGATAGAGGCTTCTCGACAGGCGTAGGATCTGGGCGGGGATGGCAGCAAAGACGCACCTGACAGCTGACCGTCAGAGCAAGGTAGATGAGCATCGAATCGCGTTTTTCACGAAGCTGCGACCATTCCGAGGATTGCAGGAGGTATACACGCCCGGGGCCATTTGTATGCTGGTGTAAGCCTGCTGCTTGCTAACGAGTCACTGATCACAGTCACATCACTTACTTGCTTGTACTTCTACCTACTCGACCTCTGGCGCTCTAATAACATACTCTGGTCCTGTTGATTTCTGGTTTCTCTTAGTGTTTCTCCCCGGTCTCCCCGGTGAGCTTCCACTTTTTTTCAACACCGCCCAGCGTAAAACATCCGAACGGTGATCAAGAGATCTATGATCTCTTGATTCGCATTTTCTGCCTCCGTTTTGCTTCCATTGACCCTACGGGGCAACGTGTTGCACGCTGTACCCACCATCCATTGTCCACTGTCCACCGCACTGTTTACCGTGAGCGACGAGCTCATTGCTAGCGGCCTTTATAGGCCACGTCACCGTACACAGCCACCGCCAGCAAAGCTGTTGCGCACTCCGTCCACCCCACACCCTCTGCAGACAAGACGAGCAGCAAGGGCGGCTTAGAACATCCCCTCGCTGCTCTCCTCGCTCTCTCCATCCCCAACTCCACTGACTCCACCGACTCCACCTCGCTGCTGATGTGTCGACTCAGACTCCGACTTGTTGCCAATCCACCCACCTCCCCAACCCAAAATGGGTAACGAGGCCACCGTCGTTGCATCTGCCGGGAAGCTTCCCACCCTCACCAAGGGCAAGATCTCCCCCGAAGTTGCCGCTAAGTTCGAATCTGCATGCCGCAACTATTTCGGCGCAAAGGACATCGCTGCCGACAAACAGGTCGCAACGATACTGGGATGCTTCGAGAACATGCACATCCAGACTTGGCTCCGCCCGGAGGCGCAGGTGACGTGTCTCGCTGCTGGAACGTTCAAAGCTTTCATGAAGGAATTTCGCACTAAATACCTGCCTCCGAATTGGGAATCAAAAACACGTTCTGACCTTCTGTCCTCCCGCATGGGGGACGATGAGTCCTTCGACGATTTCCTCGACCGCACCGTCTCCCTGCACGCGCTCCTTATTGACACTGACTCCGTCCTCCTCGTTGCGAGCAGTCATTGCCGCAGTGAATCGGACCTTTTGATCACCAGTATGCAGGGCTTCGGGCACCGTGTTTCGCCGCTGGTGGTAGTCGAGAAGGGTGAGGAGGATGAAGGAATCCCAAACATGGTCTGGGGTGAGGTGACACCGG
The DNA here is from genome assembly GCA_029378385.1 of Mycena metata. NCBI lineage: Eukaryota > Fungi > Basidiomycota > Agaricomycetes > Agaricales > Mycenaceae > Mycena > Mycena metata. The sequence continues at coordinate 24,961 of JARKIB010000693.1, forward strand.
AACTGCCAACAGCTGCAAAGTCGTGCTCCTCTTGCCCGGAAAGCCATATCATATGTACGGGCGTAATCAGTCATAGAGATGCTGTATAGTGGTGTTCAGATAGGGGTGCATCTAGAAGAGTGAATACATAGGCGGCAACTAGCATAAAACTAGTCCACAACACGATTAGCCAACATTCGGCATATTGATGTGCACCAATGGCGATGTACTGCCATAGTATGTGCGGACGTTGTGTTGGACGGTGTAGTTGGGATAATATGTGGTATTACAGTTGGGATGGTACAGATGCACCTCCCACACAGGAACGAGACTGCTTGCCAGGGTATATACAACAATTTGTAGTGATTCCAACTTTTTAAGTGGCCTGTGTCGACCGCACTTGGGGTTGGTGCAAAAGTCGGATGGCAGGTGCATAGCCATGGATGCTGAGGGTCAGTGTAAGTAGTGGACTCACTCACATTATGTGGATATTTACTTATGCCAAGTTCCCAGCCGTATTTCCGAAACAATGCATCCTCTTCTTCACTCAAGGTTTGTGGAGACAAGGCCCGGATGTCGAAGCACATTGTTGTCCAAAAGTACGATATGTCTGACATGTTGGACACCCATGAGGACGCCTCTTCAGAGGACATGGGACGGAAGGTAAAGTTTTATTTAGACATTGTTTGGTTTAGACGCCAATAAGCCTCAAATCCCCTGCCGTCGGTCTCACTGATCCGCATCACTCCCATTGATGCACAGGTTAGTCTGCGGAGAGTCCGGAGAGCCATGGAGTCATAGACTTTCCGGCTCCCAAACTTTGTGTGGGGGGTGGGTGCAGTGTTGGCCGGTCACTGACCCGAGCTGACTAGTCAGTTTGGCAAGTCGGTGACTAGTCACCAGGTCGTGCGACTGGCCTGGCCTTTGCACCGCCTTTGTGGGCTCTAGCCGAGGCTAACTGAGCGAGGCTCCCACGTCTGTGGCAATGTTGCGTGGCAACGTCGCTGCTAACAGCCTGCTGTGAGCTGGGTCATCAAGTCAGGCCGCTTAGGTGACCTCAGTGACCTGACCAAACCGGCCTTTCGACTAGTCAGCGACTGGTCGGTGACCCGGCCACCACTGGGTGGGTGAAGTGTATTTTGAGATGACGCGGGAGGTAAAGTATGGGGATGACGTGTTTGGCTGTGCTCAGTTAGACAGTTCAGGTTCAAGGTTCGGGCAATGGCCGAACCAAACGCAGAGTTCAGGTTCAGCGTTCGGGCTGGACTAGCCAGGTTTGAACCTGAACCCGACCCCGAACCTAAATGGTCCAAAGTTGGGTCAATTTGTGCAGTTTCCATGATTGTTGGTGCCGGTTTCAACCCTCTTTCTCTTAAATACATACTCAAGGGACCCCCAGCTTGCCTTAAAGTTGGTGTACGATGACTTTGACACCTGTTGTGGTTCAATTTGGTGTGAAAAGTTTTTCTGCTACTGTACTTTGTGATCTAACTATGAATTCAAAGGTCCAACAGCTGCTGTACGGTCTACTTACCAAGCAAGTGTCCCAAAAAATATATATAGGGACACTTCCGCACCAAAATCTGCGTCCCTGAGAAGCCCGATTCTCGCTCGGGTTCGAACACATTTGAACGTCGAATCGAACCTGAACGCGGGTTCAGGTTCACGGTTCGGCCAATGCCCGAACCGAACGCGAGGTTTGAGTTCAGTGTTCGGGGCAAACTGCCCCAAACCTGAACCGAACCGAACCTTGCCAGCACCAACTTAAGTGCGTAAAGCATTTCCTCAGGGTGATTGAAGCAAAATTCGGAGGTTCTTATTGTTCCCTCTGATACAAATTATGTGGTATGATGCCATACGACTTATGTCGGATGCCCCTGTACTTTACATTCCACCGAAAAAAAAAATGTATTTTGAATAGAAAGAAAGTGACATTCAACTTTCAACTGGTAAGTTGCTAGTCTGTTAGTTACCAGGCTCACTTACCCGGTATCTTGTGTTATTATATAATCATCACTCACATGCACACTTCAGGAACGCGACTTGGATGCGCCGTGAGGCAAACAATGTGTTGAAGGCCAATATTGAGGCTGTATTTGGGCGATAAGTAAGACAGGAGAGTACCTGTAATTTCTGTCAGGCTTCTGACCCAGTGAATTTGAAGGTGAATATTTTCTGCTTATTTTCGTGGCATTTTCGATGAAACCTTTCTAGGAAAGCTCGTTCAAGCAGGAAAAAATTGGTAGATCATTTTAATGAAAGTTTAAATGTCCTTGAGCGGTTTTGGTTGCTCAAATCAGTGCGAAACAGGAAAAATATGTCCAGACGTGTCTCGCTAAGGCTTTGTTTGTTCACACATTCGTGATGCTTACCTCATAACACAGGATACCGGGTAAGTTACGCGGTAACCCAAAGACTCCAGGTTCCTTCCCAGCCGCGGTTTCGAGGTCAATCAGTCACTGTAGTGGTACTTTTTATTGAATAACCGACCGGATAAATTTCGGACCGTGTGATGTGACGTGTGATAGTAACAGCAGAGTTGGGGATTGACCTCTCCACAGCGGCTGGACGATATTATATACAAACAACATAGCCACCGGACCCCATCATTCTGTTCGTCCAAATCGGGGCTTCTCTAGTACTATCGCGATCCTTGGGCGCGACACATTCCAAAAGTCTGTCGCGGCAATGCATACAACATCTCCGTCACGCTTTAAGATGGCTTCGACGACCTTGATCTGCCAGATGATATCCGAGTTTTTCGATGGCCTTCGCGCGGATCTGAGCAAAGGTGTACTTCGGAGGACCGGGAGATGTCGGGGGTTGGTCGGGGGCATTGCGTTGGGAGGTAATGCGCGGGATACACGTCTTTGGTGGGTGGAGACGCGTCGAAGGATTTGGCGGGGGTGCCGGCGAGTTTACGGGGTCTTGATGTGGCTATGTTGTTTGTATATAATATCGTCCAGCCGTTGTAGAGAGGTTCTTCCCCAACTTTGAGGTCACATAAGTCACATCAAAAAAAGTTCGGTCCGATTAATCCCGCCGTTTCTGAATTACACATTACATCCCGCTACAGTGACTGGAGAACCTCGGAACTACGGCTGGGAAGGAACCTGAAAGACTCTATCATGTGAGGTACAACTTAAGTTTGATGTAGCGTCTGTCAAGAGAGACTAGTAAGTTGCTATGTAACTACTTAGGTCCACTACGTCATATATGAAGACCGGTTTCAGCTGTGCGGATCAGATCACGATTTAACATCCGCTCTCCCCAATACACGTTGAATTCGTCTCATGCTGGATGACTCGGATTCTTCCCGTCGCCACACTTGAAGCATTCGCCCGGGGTGTTTTTCGATATTTGACAACCCCCATGGTCACAGTATCCCCATGGGCACTGCGCAAACGCTATTGGGCATTGATTGGCAAGAAACTCCCACTAAAAACAGAACATACTTGTGAGATTGATGGTTTGTGGCCCTTCTGGCAACAGCCTTGTACGGACTGGGTGTCTGGAAATTTCCGCTTCGCCGAGGCAGGCGTCCGTTTGACGAGAATTCTTGCTGGATCAAGAGCCTCCAGCCCCTGCAGGTTGAGGCGAATGCACATGTCATTCTGAGAGCAGACCCGGAGATGGTGGTTGATAAACTGCTCGACTGCACGCGGTCCATTGTCCCAGTAAATGCGCTTATTCCCGTCAATCTCTCCGCTGTTGCGGCATTCACTAGAAAAGAGGAGACGGAAGAAATTACTGACGTGTGCATTTGAGGGTCAACGAGTACCATCACCCTGTTTCTATCATACATCCCTGCACATTATCAAGTATCATGCTGAATAGAATGGTGTCTCAATGGATCAATATACCTTGCAAGTCGCAGAGGATGGCATTGCCACGCGTATAGACCTTTATAAAGTGGGAGAAAGCGTGAAGTTGTGCGGTGATAGCATCGGTTGGCGGTTCCCCGCAGTCACTGTTCCCCGTGAACTTTTGAATGGGTTCGTCATCAGGTCCGCACGGAAGAAGTTGTGTCGCTAAAAAATTGAAGTGGGGAAGGGGCTGGTCCACCATGTATTGGTCTTTTTCAAGGGGTTCCAAAACGCCGAAAATAGCGCCATCCAAGTTGAATCGAAAGGCTGCAAGTAATTTTTAACATAAAATGAACATAAAATGAACACCGTGAAAAAGGCTTACGGGACAACGGAGTTCTGGTGCATTTGGCCAGGGTTTCGAATTCATAACGCATCATTTCACCGAAGTACAAATTGCGCAGCTCCGCAGATAACATCCTGTGATGCTGGTCCTCAGAGCAGTCAGGATCAGAACTTTGTGCCAGCGCGTACTCCACATCGCCGATCCGCGCCTGCGAGATAGTTCATCAAATGGAGAAAATGGCAGCGTAGGGAATGAATACATATACGACGGATTTCGCCGACCCCGCGCCGATGTATCCCGTCGTGTGAAAAGGTAAGAACTGTTTGGATTTCTTTACTCCATCAGCCCAGTCGGCGGCAATTAAAATTGTTTCGCGTTCAGTGCGGGAAGTTAGAGCGAAATCGACTTGTGTGCCCCTTGTCAGCGTAGTATAGCGTCGAAATTGGTAGGGAATCAATGGTGGATTCCTCGTGAAAATATGAACCTCTCGGTGTCTTTTATAGACTTGTTGGGTAGCACTGCGTTTCGTATTTGCGCGAGAGGGTCTCCCCAGCAGGCCGTCCAAATCTCCGCACGCCAAACCAGGGAGCTGTCAGATCAACCGTCGCACCTCAACCGTCGCCAAAGCTAAGAGACACTGCTTACAACTTCAACTATCGAGGACATCAATGCAGTCTAGACGTGATGTAAAGCTAGGCCGCAGAGCAGTGGTAAAGAAGTAAGGGTGAAAAGCTATGAAGCTATGACCCCTTTCCTGTGATATATGTAGTTCTGTTGGTAATCGAACGTGAACAACAGTGTGAGCCTTGAAATAGCTTGAAGTGAGCATTTGAGTTCTAGAGAGAGGCTAGACGCTGGAGAGTACGAAAGTGGATAAAATTGGGTTCTGGGGTCTGGGCTCGATAATGCTGGAGTCCGTGAGTCCGCGTACGGATGGTGATTCGAGGTCTGCATTCGGTGCCAGCCTCGAAGTCACGGTGTCCAACGACAGGAGGGCACACACCCCAGACATGTACAATGGGAATGACGAAGGCGAGACCGCTGTGGCCATGGCTTGCTCGAACATCAAAGCCCGGCGGAGTTGGAAGGTCCGATCGAGGCGGATCAAAGCCTGGCAAGCAGTCACCACACCATCGACTTGTGCTCGCGCCCAAGCCGTTGATAATTCGAGGACCATCTGTTTTCCCGGCCTTGTCTGCAAGTCTGTTGCCCGAGGCCTAGGCCGACGTCAGAGCACCAAGTGTTTGCAGATCCACGGCCTTTCCGAGTCGGGGGCTCGCCATACGGAAGCCCACGGCGTCACCGCTGGTCGCCGGTGCTGTTCCTTTTGATTGCAGCACTCGCTGTCTCGAGGATGAATAGATACAGCCGATGACGAAGCATTATTGAATATCCAGGTGCGTCGAGCGTCTATTCATTTTCCGTTGAAACTATACACCTCTATCGACATCGCTTGCCCCCTCCATGCAGCCCGTGTAGTCCAAACCTCGACTCCCTTCATAGTCGGCCATTACTATCCTGCCAGTGTGTGTGCGTACCACCCAGTTATATTCCGCCAACATCACTCCGCTGGATGTCGGTGCTACCGGCCGCTCGTTTCCTCAAGGTCGCTTATGATACTGAAAGTTACTACGCAATATCTTTTCCATCCCTTGTGACCGTTCTTCACGGCGCTGGACGACCGGCAAAATATCAAGTCCATCGTCAAAAACAGCCCTCCCCCCGTCCTCGTCGACTCCTAGCCCCAGCAGCTATCTTCAATACATCTCGGGGGCTCGCCGTCACCGTCGCCAAGATCGCCAAGGACCTACCACCCTTAAGCTAAGTCCTGCTGCCGGCCGGCAAGACTAAATATCACCTCATCGTCAAACCCCGAGACCACGCGTACGCGGTCCAGGGCCTTCATCGACGCTGCCGTGAAAACTCAATCCATGAGTGTACGCAAGACCAAGATTCGACTCGAAGCCTGGCACCATCAAGGGGATCATGCGCGTAAGATTGCTTTAAAGACGTTGTGCGCTACTCTCGCTCGCCTGAAGCCCAAGCCTCGCTCCGCCTCAAGCTTAAGTCTCGCTCCAGTTCACGCCTGAAGACACCTCAAGAGCGCCTGCAAGACCTAAATGGGAAGCTGTATAAGCTGCAAGCCTTAAGACCTGGTCCTGAATACCCCGGTGGGATACTGCTCAAGCTAAGCAAGGCCAAGATCCAACGCGCCTCAAGACCGCCGACGCGCGAAAATCGAGTTTAAAGATACGGCTCAAGATACTGCTCAAGCTAAGCAAGGCCAAGATCCAACGCGCCTCAAGACCGCCGACGCGCGAAAATCAAGTTTAAAGATACGGCTCAAGGCCCGCATCAACGAGACTAAAGATGGAATGCGCATGCACACTAATCAAACCTCGCGCAAAAGCGCAAGCCCTCAGTCTTCACGCCCGGTCAGCGCTGCCAAAACCAAAAATGGGACCACCACGCTTGTGAATGCGAAGGCGTGGTTGTATCTACACTTTGCCTGTATTTGAAGTGGGTGGGTGTCCGAGGCCTCCCAAGGCCGTCCACGACTGGGAACTGTTGTGTAGTATAATGAAATTGAGAAGTTACTTTGCGGTGTTGCGAGAGCGACCGAGGCCTCGGGTACCCTTGGGTGGCCTCGGATGGGTTGAAACCCTATTCGGGGTCTGGGAAGCGTCCGACATGTTTCGTAAGGACCCCTGCTGAGTAAAGGTTCGGTAATGGAGGCTCGTTTTAACTTATCACTGGGACTTCATGCTTAAGAGAACCTTGTGGGAACAAATTGGAAATTGGAGCTCCTTGGACCTCCATTCCAAATCTTTTCTCGCCCAAAGGTAGGTAGGTAGTATTACACGGCACGGTCCCGCTGAGGAACGCTGGTTTTTAGGAAGTATCTAAGGGTACTACAGGCTTCAATGTACACTATTGTTCCTGACCTTCATACATCGCCCGAGCCGAGCACACGCACCCAGTTCGCTGTCACGTTGTAGAACCCAGTCGACACACAGAAGCAAAAATAGTACGGACTATGAATGCATCCTCCACTCAGTTGGCTATCCCGAACACCGGAGTCGTATAAAAAACCTCAAGGACTCCTGGCGCGTCGAGATACGCGGTAATCTCCTCTGCCGTGGGACCTGGAGGCCGGGGATCCGAGCACAGTGTTCTACCGCTGGTTTGTAAAGGGCCACGGCGGTGCAGTCGTAGTCTTCTCCGACAATGAGAGCCGTAGATCGGAATATTGTGGGTAATTCAGGACTAGGACGTACGCATGACCGGTTGAATTCGTCGTCCAGAAGGAATGCCGGAAGGTGATAAATGGCGCCAGTGTGTTGCTCCTGCGGTGAGTGGTCGTTCAGTTCAGGATCAAGTTCAGGATTCTGAACTTAGGTCACAAGCGAACACAAGTCCCGGTGACAACGTACCATCCACAGTTCCGGAGATCCGACGTACAGCATTTGCATCCAAGGACTCGTCCTCTCAGTGAGGGCCGCACCTGGCAGCGATAGGGAGGCCAGGTTTCACGTTTTATAGCTTCGAGATCCCGTCAAGAAATATCGAAAAATCGTTCTAATTCAAACTGGACGAGTGGCAAGCAGCGAAGAGAACTGAAAAGTGTCCTCGTTTAAAGAGTTCACGCCCGCTTTTAAACAAGTGTGATTGGAGTGGCCAACGCACCATCGCGAAAATTCCATTGGGTGAAGGTTGACTGCGATGAAATCATGAACGACGAGGTAAGTGGAGCACTGCAATTGAATTGAGTCCCAGTGTCAAGCACTTACGCAGGGAGAATTTTGGGCACCGAGCTCGATTGCGGGGATCATACTGGATGAGCAGGCCGCGGTGACCGAGCAGACTCGGAGTTCCAGTGAAAGTTAAAGCCACTGCCGTCGCGTAACTGTATTTGCAAAGAATGAGTTACGCGATAAAAGGTTTCCTGAACGATACCGAGTCGGAAAGCCGACCTAGATCTTGTCGGTGTCCTCCGACTCGCCCTCGGACAAAAATCGACGAAGAACGATCGCGAATCACAGGCGTTAGGAAGGCTGGTGCCAGACTGCAAGGTAAATTCAAAAGCCAGTTCGGAGCTGCACAGTGGCCGTAGGCCTACAAAATAGTTGGACGGAAGAGGGAAGACGGAGTCTCGTGTGCTATTTTTATCATTGATGAGTTGGACGACGCACTTAGTTCCAATTTTATCACCCGAGCCGGCGTATCTCCGCCTCTGTTCTTAGAGTATTAGTAACTTCTTGACTTCCACTTTGCAAGTTCGGGTGAACATAGTCTCCCTGAGGCAGACAGGAATCAGAGCCGGCGCAAACTTTTGCATAGGCTCGAAACCAGCCTGTCTATGAAGGTAAACCTGTCGATAGACAGGCTGGTCGATCTGAGTTTGAAATGAGGTGTTCTTGAAGTGACTTACCGCATTTGGTTATTCACCTTTTTCTCATTTCTACCCAACTTTCATTCAGATTCGTTCCAGAACTAATTACCTCGTTATTACATGCTTAATTGTGTTTCTGCCGACATGTAGTGTGCAAAATTGAGTGAAATAGAGGTAGCTTCATCATTGTTGCTGTTGTTTGGATTAGGGGTCGCCAGCACGGAATGTCCGGTCCGGAATAACCTTATATGGTAACCCGCTTAACACGTCATTTCAAACTCAGATCGACCGGTCTGTCTATCGACAGAATTCATAGACAGACGGTAATCGGTCTAACTTTCGCAAGCTCAAGATACCGTTCTCAGGCATCTGACAGGTCAAGCCGGCGCTCCAGAGCGCCAACGGTCCGACTCAAGTCTCACGGGGCCGTCTCTGACAGCTCAAGAACTCTGCGTCGACGCCAATGCCCGAAGAAGTTCTATACCGGCCGCGTAATTCATGCGCCCGCCAAGCTTTCTCCCACAGAAATATAACCGTCGCTTCCTTTGTTGATCACTTTCGCAATCGGATCAAGATACGTGTAGCCCGAAAACAGGCCCTCGGATGTATTGTGCGACTAGCAGAACTCGGATCGCTTCTAAAAGAGAGCTACCGACTCATAAATAGAGATACATGTGCAGGCGATACCTGCCAGCCCTTGCCCTTTTGCACAATGGCTGCCTCACCCAAACGCCAAAAGTGGGTTACAACGCCGTACTCTTACCCAACACATTGGAAGTCACTCACGCTCGTGCACAGACGAACAGCCGTCCCCATCAGTGCTCCTCGCCGATCACCCCGTTTTCTGAAGTCCGCCGCACCTACTGGTTCCTCTCCGCCATTGCCAACATTGGATGAAAGCTCAACGCCCCTTCAGCCCCAGGACGAGGTCATAAATATTGCCCTCGGTTTGAGCAGAGTCGATAACTCTTCCTTTAGCTAATAACTGCGCCGCCGGCCCCGCAGGACGACGATGAAGCCTTTGACCTTTCTTATCCTCCGACGATTGACCTTTGTGATGTGGAGGCCTGTGTGAATGCTGCGTTTGTCGCGGCTCACGTTTGCAGGTTTTGCATGTCAGAGAACTTCCTCTTCGGCCACCCTAAGACTGACCCTTTTATTTCAGGGCCCGATACCACAATCTCGCTGCGCTAACCGGAGACGGCCCACCCAGTCCACTGATGAGTGCATCTGTTGCCCAATTAGTGTATCATTCCCAGACTGTTCACTCGGATGCATGGAAGATGCTGCGAGAAAGCAAGGATGAATAGTTCAGGGTTAATATACATCGGTTTGCGTTGTGTTGGATTTCCCCGTTTTCAAAATCTTTGGCCGGGAATTCGGCGATCAAACCAATTATCAGGCATGTCGCGACCACGTGATGTGCACTTAATCTAATTTTTCGCGCAAAGTACTGCATGAATGTAAGTAGCTGGTGCGCGGTGTGCACGGATAAGGCATCAATGCGTAGACGATAATGATTTCACACACACATGGTCTAGACGTATGTCACGTTGAACAGACTGAGGTGATGGCACAACGGAATCAAAGGTGCCATAGTGCGGGGAAGTACCAATTCTCGCTGCCCATACCCCCAAGCTACTGCCGTCAAAGTGTATTGTGTTGTATGTCTGCAATGTTTCAGTGCACGGCGGGGACAGTCACTGATTTGGTCCTCACCTTCGTATTCCGGTGGCGCGTTGACGTCGACTACGAATACTGGCCTCCCCATGGCAATCTCAGGGCCTTCGTCGTTCCCGAAGAAATCAACAACGCGTTCTATATTCTCATGATCCGATGCTGTGATTCCCTGCGCAGTGATGACCCCATCTGGGGCGGCCATTTGTGAAATCAGGAACGAAAAGGCCCAAAATGCGGTTTGGTTATGGAATGCAATTCTCAAATGAATCGCGGGGTGAAAGGCCTGCAAAATTCCCGTCGCGGATCCAGTCAACGTCCCAGAGGACGTAAAATCGACGAAGTGTATCGTTAAACTTTGGGTAGTCTGGGAGAATTTCGTCAAGGGGCCCCTCTGACATGTAGAAACGCACGGCATCGATCTGATTCACCATTTTTTTCATGTCGGCGATACTAAATATCGGCCGCTCATGACCAATGATCCCGAGCATAAGGATAACTAGGACTCAGTGTATTGAACGACCGCCTTGCACTTCGGCCTACCTAGATTATCTGAGATCTTCGCCAAAAGGAGTTTACCTGGCACCGATATGCCCGGCATTGTGAGGTTGAGTGCCATGAAATCGAATGAGATGTCGGTCTCGTAGGACGCGAAAAGCAGCCTGGCCATGGCTGCAAGTAAGATGAGAAAAGTGAGTTTCACGAGATCACACACGATGGCGGCGTCATCCAGAATCTCCGTGCCGGTCGAGAAGCCTGGAGTTTCTGTGTAGTATAGAGCCTTTATAGCCAGCGTGGAATATATTAGAGCAGAGTTCAACTGTTGATCAATTGTGCAGTTCTCGGTGTCAGCCCGAGACAAGAGGTAGGTAGGTATGTTCCGGCACGGTCCCGTTCAGAAACAGCCAGGGTCTGTGCGACATAGAGCGTCATGGTACGAATGCTTTCTCCTTTTGACCTCTGGAGTACCTGATCATGAGTGAACGGTCTTCGCCTTCGACAACACTGAGTACCGAAATAGTAAAATGCCGGTTGAATCAGCAAGGTGCAGACGAATTCAGGGTCGCATGACCGCCATAAGTATGGACCCCCCACTGTCACATTGGGATGTGATGTCTGGATATTCTCCTGGTTTGGCCAACCAGGTCCGAGACTTTCGAACGGCGTCAGGAACACTCCGCAGTAAGTACTAATAAGAAACAGATAGTAAGTAATTGATACGTTTTGAGGATTAGCCTTAGGTTGGGAGCTGGACAGGAGCAACTCGGGGTGAAGTGGTCTCAGATTGCTCCTTGGTACAGGTCTGGAGGTGGGGCCCGGGAGCTTGCACCGCTTCATCGCGGGGGAAAGAATTGACCGACAGACTGACTCAGAGGAAGAGGCGACATGTGAAGCTGCACACTCAAAGTTGCTTCGAAGGCGCCCCGCGCGCTACGAAACTCGTTAATCAGGCTGAATCGTGCACAAAACTCAGAACACTGACCGGACACCGCGGGAGTTCAAACGTTCAAGTTGTGCACACCGGCGGTAACGCCGCAGATCAATGCACAGTTTGATGGCATTGCTGTTATCCAGCAGGCCATTGACTTTCTTTTGAATAAAAATGCGTACGGGGTCACTTTTCAACCCGCCGCTTGCCGGCTGAGGCAATCATAATGGGTCTGATCCGTGTTCCAACCTACGCCGGTTCCAAACCGGCATCCAATTTCCTTCATATTGCAGCGAGTCCTGCGACGATAACTATATACCTCCTTAATCGCCATCAGAAGTGGAGATTCTTACTCACCTTGTTGAACGCCGTCACAGTTCATGGCAGTTCCGACTCATTATCTCCCGAAGCTCGGAGAGGGACAACCGATCGACGTCAACTTCGAATTTGAAATAAATAGCAGCACGGAACCCTTGTCAATTTCAGCCCTCCCTCGATGAACTGTACCCTACCAGATAATGATTACCGGGTGCGCTCCCATCGTTCATTCAAGGCTTTTCTCCGATTCTGGCGCGTAGGAAGTTGAAGCGTTGCAATGGGAGCTGCAGCAGGCCAAATGTGAAATCGCAATTCTAGAAGCTCTGGTGTGCAATGTTATTATGAAACTTCGTAGTATTTCAACCATAACAAGGCTACCGAAATGGGAAAAGATAATGCTGATCGTGCCGAGGTATGCCCTTACCTACCTAGCCTGGTTGCCCTTGTGAATAAGAGATTCAACTTGTGTGACAGCATTAACTCTCCCAACTCAACACCCCCACGATCGAAAAAAGAGTGCCGCGTGTCTCAAAACCTCGTCCATGTGAGCACCTACACCTCCTCCTCCTCCTCCTCCTCCTATGTCCTCCGGTAAGCACCCCACTAACTCTTTTCCCAAGTTGAAACACTCCCCTATTGAAATAATGCCAACGGAAATACTGGGCGAAATATTCCTGTATTTCGCGTCATTTGACCATCCATTCATCATTTGTTGGGTTTGCCGCCGGTGGCGAACAATAGGTATGGACGTTGTAAATTTGTGGACACGTCCCTCCTTTATTCTTGGCTCTGTGTTTTTCCCCACACACCCCGATGCCGACTACACGGGCGCGAAAGAAGAGCGGTACATTAAAGAGATGTGCCGGTGGTTAGACCGAGCTCATTCCTCTCGTTCAATATGCCTTTCTCTCATTCGAAAGTCCAGTGACAGCCACAGATGGAGGGAATTACGCATCCTTGAGCGCATAGTCCGACCACATGCGGGGTCCTTTCATTCCCTGGAACTTGATGTTACACAGAAGCAGTTAGACCCTCTCCTGAATGGTCTGACGAAGTTTCACCGTCTGCATTCCCTTTGTCTGCACGTTCCTTTCTTGGCTCTCGACGACTGGCGCTGGCACCAGGGCCTAACCGGGCTTGCCCCGCTTTTACAAAATGTTGTAATTTCAGCAGAAGCAGTGGCGCAGCCTGCCTTCGACGATTGTGGATTCACGGCATGTTTTCCCTGGAGTCAACTGGCAACTCTCGACATGCTACGCGTCACCCTAAACGCAAATATGTGGCACGAGATTCTGCAGCAATGCACTCTTCTCTGCGACGGAAGTTTCACAATACACAAGCCATTCAGCAGCTCCACTTATCTCACCGCGCGTCCCATCACTGCTTCACGACTCACTTCTCTACGCATCCGTTTCGAGGGGGAGTTTCACGTACGATTTTTCGACGTGAGGGTCTTTCATGTAATGGCTTTGCCTTTACTCGACACTCTCTCCATCACCGCTCGCCTAGAATCGTCGGATTTCGGCCCATTTGTTGCCTGGATGCAACAATTGTCTGGCCAACTTCGATGTTTGACGTTGGAAATTCGAATCGCTGAAGATACCCTCTTCGATATCCTACGAGGTGTTGGAAATCTCGAGCAATTGGGTTTATATTTCCATCGCAACATTGTGTGCCAGGGAAAGGCTTTTTTTCGCGCCCTTCGTGAAAGTTGTTTGCCGAGGCTCCGTGTGCTGACGGTGTTCGTCGTTGCCGAGGATCCCGGCACAGCGAGAATAACCTCACGGGGGTTAACATCGCTTCAGGGGACCATGGTTTTTGACCTGGTCAAGATCGCTACGACATGGGCAGCTCTTGGTCCAAGGCTCGACTGGAGGTTTCAAGTGTTCGCCCACCATGGCATTTTATGCGACGTTGAAGCCCGCTTACTGGCAGTCAACACTGGGTTGATTGTTGATATCCACAGCATACCGAGCCTGGGGTTCGGACGATATCATCTCGATGACCTTGAAGGTTGTTTGACGGCACTCCGAATCGCGACGTAGTCAGATCAAGCAAGGACTCCCACTGACGGATGGTGGGATCAAATCCGGCGTTTGTTTTTTGTGCTCTGTATATTATCATGTTCGTTACCCACGGTCTTGCGCTATATAAGAGACCCATCGTTCCGAAGATTTAGCATAGACTCGCCGCCTGCAACCCCACCCGACTTTGATAGTCACTTAACATTCATTTGAAGTCCACTTTGAATCAACCTTCAATCTTCCAACACGGTTCCGCCTTCGTGCGTGAAATATACTTCCTTCAAGCGCTGCAACGCCGTCAGACGGGGTTTCTGAACTTTCCTTTTGCCGAGCTAGTGTCATGGCCAAACATGCGATGCATATAGCCGCGCCGAGAAAGAAATCGCATCTAGCGCCCAGATTCCCGGCGCCAATTGGCCGCCTGGGCAAATCCACCTCTGCGGGGTTCAATCTGAAGAAAAAGCTCCTCAATGAGTATAGCTGGTCGAGAAAGACATTCGAAGACGTTGAGGTAAGGTTGTTCAAGTCGTGAAACACGATCCTTCCGGGAGTGACATCGAGGTCAGGCGCACGTCCATCGTATCGCAAAGGAGGAACTGGATGTTGGACAACCCTATCAGCGGCAGGATATCGAGAGATTGACCAGAACCTGCTTCCAGGTTGTACACTCTCCTAAACTGTGATTTAACTAAGTTAATCGCCGTACCCCAGATCTCGAGGAGGTTCAGCTTACAAGAATATGAAGATTTCTGGCCCGTTCGCTGCATGCTTAGGCTCTATCTGAGAAGGAGCTCCAAACTCGTGAGGCGAAG
>JARKIB010000694.1:0-39602 GCA_029378385.1 Mycena metata
GCACTCTTGAGCGCGTTTCCTGTGGTGAATCGCGGTTCATACAGATACAATGACTGTGGGAAACGGCCACTGACGCTGGAGGAGGCAGAAACGTCCTGGGGCTGTATATTCGACCCAGGCGGTTCTTAAGGATCACAAACGCTGCAACCTCGACGGCGAGGAGTCCCCCATTGGCAACGAGAGACGTGAGGAACGTCTGTGTACTGCGGCTGGTATCTTGGGCTGTGTCGCGGTGACCGACATGATCTTGAGGGCAAAAACACGCTTGAAACCAAGTTTTATACATGTGCTAATGCTACGTCATGAGGCGCAAGGAAGCGATGTTGGGTTCCTGGGAACGCCGACGACAGCCACATGTGGATTTTGCGGCATGGCGCTGTTGGACTTGAAGTCGAGACGCCCAAAGCCAGTTCGAACCCTTCAATGGAGGACGGAGGAACGAAGCCGCTAACGGCGGGCCGATCATCAACGGAACTCGCCCAGAACCTCAGAGCCGTACGATTTAGGTCTTGTACAAGGCCTGGAGGACATCCTGGATTTCCAGGAGACTAGGAGGACTGTAGCAAGAGTCCAGCAGGCTCAAATCATCCCGCGACCAACGATGCCAGCAGTTCCGTGTGGACAAGAGAAAGGGGCAAAAGAAAATTTCTCTTAGTCGTACACTTCGGTTAGGCAATAAATGCCTAGGGACCTACGGCGATGCGCGAAATGGACCATCGAGGTGACTGTGGAAATGAGACCGAAGTCGAATCGTTTCGAGATTGGAGCCTGCGGTTGTAAGAGCAGCTGTTCCTACAGGATCCCACCACATCGCCCATGCCAAAACCTCGATTCTGCTTTGCGCTCCACCTTGAAGGTACGTACTTTCACTTTGCCGGTTTGGAGGCTCAACATTGCCCTCGCCTGTACAAAACGGGGTACCTACAAATGGTCTGTGAACGGAGTTGGGCCATGAACCAGACGTTGCTACTGGAACTCTGACGATATTTTCAGCACCTCAGGTCTCCAACACAAATTCATAAGATTTATTCCATTCTGTACAACATATTCAACACATACTACAACGTTCCGGTTTACAGCGGTCCCGTTCTTTTGCACGGGTCCCGTTCTTCTCGCAATATCTTGCAGAGTGGACCCCTAGCGCCAAGACCCACGATCCTGTGTAGACGGCTTTCCATGCGCGCTTTGGCTTCCACGGTTCGAGCCGCCCTGTCGACTCCGGTGTGAGCCACTCATACTCGAGCCACCTTGTTCTCGACGCCGATCTTGGTTCGAGCCACTGGCGGATTGTCGAGGCAGGAGGAGGCGCGTTGGAACGAATGGGAAGGCGTGAACTCGAAGCTTCATTTTGCTGGCTTAGATTTCCCAAACCAATTATCCTGGGATGAGCGCGACCTCGCAGTACTACTCGGCGGTCGTAAAGTCGTACTGAGATCTTCTTCGGGCTCCTGGCCATCCGTCCCGCGATCCGGTTCCCTCAGCATCGTGCGCCTCCGCCGGCCGCTATAAGTCATCCCAACTCGAGGTCTTGCAAGTCTGGCAGAGGCTGTGGACTGTGATACAACGGTCAACTGGGAGCCCACCTTCTTTGAACTGTTGATCGAGCGCCACTCTCTGTGCGTTATTGAGATGAATTTCCACCGGCCCATTGTGGTGTCTCGTCCTTTGAGCTCGGTGTGTAAGCCTTGCTCTGTGGCTTCTGTGGGCTTTCGAAATGAGCCCCGGTTACGGCCGGGTCGGGCTGCTGAGGCTAATCAGAGACTTTGGTTTCTTGTTTTGAGCGGTACGAGCACTAGTACTACGTCGAGTCGCTGCAGCTGATTTGAAGGGTCTAGAGGTTGGAGGATCGGCGGCATGTCCCCGCGATGACATGGTGGCAAGAAAGAAAACAAGGGACAAAGGAAAGGACAGGGGCGTCACCGCCGCGACTTGTCACACGCGCGTAGGCTCGTGATCGTTCCATTATGTTCCCACGGATCTCTGCCCTTGCCATGACCTCCGCAGTGCCACTCAGCTCTCTTGCCGCCTCTCCCAACGACAACGCGCCGTTGGTGAATAAATTGCTATTCACCAAAGATACTCGTCTCGTGAGTGATTAAAGAAGTAGTGTTCTTTAATCGCTAAGAGATCATAACTACTAGTAGCTCCGCCATCTAGAATACTTGTGGGGGTTGGAGATACAGACTTTCGATCCCACACATGAACGCAGTATACTCCATAGTGCGTCAAATTGGACTCGACACGCGATAATCACCAATAATTCGTTATAGTTCGAAAATCCATGGAAAACCTATCAAGTGGTAGTTGGTCGTTGGTTCCGACACAAGAATCATTGGCTGCCATGCATTTGTTGCAGAAGCACAATTACACCCTCCCGCTTTCGCAGAGAAAGTCATTCCTCACCGTGAGTCTTGCACTGTTCCCGTCCTCGCCTTACCAACGATACTGTAGGAATTTTCCGCAGAATACGAATACATCTTCGTTCCTCTCGATACGGACGTCGATTTCTTCGTCCTGCAGCCTGGACAAGAGCCTCAGCGACTCGCCTCCCCTTACAACGACTTTCCTCGCGTAACATCGTCCGCCAACCCGTTTTTCGTTTTGTTCTACTCCAGATTACACCGATATTCCGCACCTACTTCCGAAGCTTGGCAACTACTGTGTGGTAGCGTGACGTCGCAGTGGCGGGCCTTTCCCATTCCTGAGGAATTCCTCATGAGCTGCTATCCCGAGTCCCTTGTCTCGGAATCCGACGACGAATCCGAGCCCGACGGCCAATCGAAATCCGGCAGCGAAGAGACGGTGGTGATTCCTGTGGACGAAGGCCCGTCGCCCGTGCCCGGGAAGGAGGCATTTGTGTCCGCCTGGGTGCGGAACGACGCAGGACAACCCCGCGAAAGCCTCGTCCTCAACGTTCCATCGTCTTGGCCGTATGCACCCGAGCACGAGCCGGTGAGGTCGCTGAGGGAGGCGGTGAAGCTTTATTCCTGTTGGCACAGAGAGACGGAGCGAGGGAGGCAATGCACGCAGCGATTTTTCAGCGATCCGCCACCAAGACATATGATATCTTGATTCATCTCGTACGATTCGGAATACTTATACTCGCTATGAACCTACAAACTGTATTTTATTCAAGGTCGGTATCTACTCTTTTATCTTTCGCAACTATACTCTGAATGGTCTGCCTCTGTCTGATTCACTGCACATTATGTTCCTTTTGCTCTCCAATTTTCGCCACCAGATAGCGCATAGTAAGCAGACTCTTTGTCTACGAGTCCCCGCGCGTCTTGGACACCAGCTTCAACTAGCTTCTCTTGGACCCGTCTACGGACTTCTTACTGCCCCCACTGTAAAATCCCTCGTGGGGACGAAGAATGCCGCCGAAGTCGATCACCTCATGATTCCGAACGACTTCCTGCAGTTGTAGAGGGTAGACTTACAGCGGATTGCCTTCCGCAGTTCCATCGTCCTCGATTGTCCTCCCGAAGGATAGAAACCATTGTCCACTTCTTGTATCTAGATGTGCCTAACAGTCTGGTAGCGAATAATCCGCAATTGTGAACTGGGGCTGCCAGTCGGACGTGTCGTAGGTCAAGTACAGCGTTTCTGCGAAGCGTGTCTGAACCATCCCTATTACACCCTCGAGCGTGTTATCGACAAAGTTCGATTTTAGGGGGTGTTCCCTCATCGTGATTATACACCACGAAATACCCCGCCCGTCTTCTCGGCTTCGTTCGCATACTGAGAACATGGTTAATGGCCCAACAACGTTATTTGAGAGTCGACAGCGAACTCACCAGCGAATGTAGCGTACTTTTATCCTTCACTGCGTAGGCCAGGCATGCACAAGATGCCCCCGTCGGATCTGCTCTTAGCGTCTTGAGCTGCCAGAGCTGGTCTGTGTACGCGCGGGTGTACGCGCGGATGTGTTCGACCTCCCAGAACCAGGCCGCCGTGTGTGGGTCAAGGGTGACACGTTCTTCCATTAACGCGCGCAGGAGGGCCAGGCGAACCAGTGGCGTTAACAAGGAAATATCACCAGGCCCTGTGTAGGCATTCCACTCGTCCATGGGCGTCCATGGCCCATGCACGGAGACAACGGCCATGGTCGGCACCACATTTGCGCGTAGCTCTGTCAAAGTGCGATCGTCCGCGACGAGAGCGTAGTTATGCGCAAAGGAAAAATTGCGGCATTTGAAGAGATCGGCGGGGGAAAGGCCGTCGTATGCAGTGTCATAGCTAGATTGGAACTCGATCTGCGCGGAGGTTGCCGATAAGATATTCTCGAGGCGTGAACGCAAGGCGGGAGGAAACGAAGTCGTGTATAGGAGCTCAACGACTGTTTTCATGCTTGGTGTGGAGCCAAGCATTGAGAAATTATGGTCGAGTCAGCAGCTGCGGCCCCGATAGACACAGAAAAAAGACGAGAGAAAGATGAATTATTGACACTTTTGATTCTTGCTTTGATTTCGGTCTCACTCGGCCCGGCCCGGATGCTCCGTTGAGGCGTCGTATTGCGAAGGTATCTACATTTCTACCTAACTACGAAGCGGACAGGGCAGCATATCGACGGCGTATCGGTATTGAGGTCGCTTTTCCTGGGTTGATAGATGGATTGAGGTCTGGAAACACTCCCGCAACAGGCCAGTCCACCCGAGTTTGCGCTAAGAAATGAGTGAGAAATATTGGCACGCATCCGCGCCGTTTCGAGTGCTGGGG
Source organism: Mycena metata (assembly GCA_029378385.1). Lineage (NCBI taxonomy): Eukaryota > Fungi > Basidiomycota > Agaricomycetes > Agaricales > Mycenaceae > Mycena > Mycena metata. The sequence goes on from JARKIB010000694.1 coordinate 4,720, forward strand.
ACTTGCGCGACTTACTTGAATTGATGACATCACGCGACGCGACTTGTGCAAGATCGTAAGAACACAGCACTGATTATTTAGCAAGTCTAGATATTTACAGAACACTAATGGTCTAAGTAAAGTACATTTAGGTTACATTATCAGGTTCCATGATGTCTTGATTCCCCGCCCTCAACCACCCTTGACCACAAACACCCCTGCAAAACAGACTAGAAGTGAACACAACATGAACATACGCATCTCCTCCCCTGCGGGCGACGGCTCCATAAGTATTCGCAGAACGCTGTTTGCACCTTTGCTACGCCTTCCCGGCGCGCCCGGCGGTCGCAAGTCGAGGTTGTAACGCTGCACATGGCGCGTGCTCCCGAGGCCCCATGGCCACACCGTCGTAGCATTCTCGTGCACCCGCAGCGTCACTGGTAGCCCATGTTGGTCGCACATGAGCGCAAACCTTGCACTAGCTTTCTCCGTCCACGGGAACGGATTATACCAGGACCAACCGCGACGGCGCGGGTGCGATTCAGGATATGAGCAAGGAACAAGCGAGAGCGTGAACGCGCTGAGACGCGGGTTCGCTAGCGCGATACGGGGCCCGGCGGAGCGGAAAGCGAGGTTGTTCCCGCCGCTCACAAGTGTAAGGTCAAAAGTGCGCAAACGCCGGAAAGAGGGGAGCGCCTTTGCAAGCGCGTCTAGTTGGAAGGAGGTGTTCCGGATGTAGCTGAGGTGGAGGTGCTGCAGATTAGAGCACGAGGAAATGAGGGCGCGCAGGATGCTGGTGCTATCGTACGGCGAATGGAGCATGAAGGAGATATTAAGCTCCGTGAGAGCCGTTAACTGCTGCAGCACGCTCGCAAGGGCCAACGTCGTAACGTCTCGTGACCACACTGGCTCGCGGAAGGTTAGGGATTTCAGGGTCGAGTAGGAGTGCGAGAGTGCCTGGAGCTGCGAGAGAGTTCCAGAGAAGGAGGTCATTTGCCTAAGTCCGTCGTGGCCGAGTGAGTTAAGCTGGATAGGATCGAAGTTGTGCCGCGAAAGGCCAAGGCTTTGAATTTCGGTGTGCGCTTCGAGGAAGGTGATGAAGGGGCATTTTGCGGTAGGTGAGGTAGGATCCCAATCGATGGATATATCGCCCAGGGCCAGCTTGTGAAGATTTGGCCATCTACCCTCGACCAGACACCGGGCATCGGCGGGGAAGGAAGAATAGCCCTCGATGACCAGTTCCTCCAGATTTGGACAGCGCTTGAATAGCATGTCCCAAAGCTTCTTGCTTGGGGGCCGCTCCTCGGCTGGATAAGTATAAGCCGCCGTGGCCGTATTGCCCGTCAAAGAACATACCGTCCAACAAGGACTCGGTGTTATTCTCATAAAATTCGGGCGTTAAAAATACGGAGAAGCCGAGAAGATCGGTGAAGTTGAATAGCTAGATGAGAATCAGGTCGGAGACCGGGAATTGCAATGGTTGGACAACGTACATGGCTGCTTGATGGAAAATATGCGCCAATACTAGTACTGAGGTACCGCAGTCGGGGACAGCTGAAGTGTTGTTAGATATATACACAACGGATAAAATTGACGAACCACATGCGAAGAGCGAGCCACATTTCCTCATGGTAAGCAATCTCGTCGTCGTACCACGCGAATTTGCTGAGTGCATCGAGGCATCTCGACGCTGCTATTTCTGCAACTGCGACCGAGGCAGCTCTCGTGTTACGAATGCTCTCATCATTCGAGTGAGACGGGCGGATGACAAGCTCGCGCACATGGCGGGCAATGAGAGGACGTCGCTTGAGCATCGCAAGCGTGGAAAGACATTGTTTGCTCGAGTTGAGGACCACGCATTGGTAAAGCGTAGGCCCCGCGATGTTGGTGAAGAAGGATTTTGACTTGGGTTCATTGAATGTTAATGAGCGCGGCGTGCGAGGTGTTGAACACTGACAATTAGGCATAGGCTCAGCAGATCGGCACGGTGGTCGAGAAAGCTGGCAATTTCCAGGAGGAGATCGACCGGTGTAGACTGGAAAGAGGCGATTGTGGACATGGGAGAAGGAAACAAGAAGTGGTTCCAGGCATCACGGTGGAATTATCAAGCGGAGTGCCAAAGATAAGATATCCGTAAGTTCGAGCTTGAACCGATCATAACCGATCTCGGCGCTAGTCGGAGGAATCATGCGAGACGCAGTTTATTGAAGTTGGACCAAAGCGGTCTCTGAATCGCCGATTCCCTTGGTGGTAAAAATACATCCATTCAAGTTTCATGTACTCGTTTCATGTGATACGATTTCCTTTGATACCCTCCGAATAACGTCCAAATGAGCAAGCGTCTCCGAATACCCCTCCTCCCCAACATTCCTTTCTGCAAACTCCTTGAACGTCTTGAGCACATTTTGCCACACCTTCGCCTCTGGTCGGATGTGGCACAATTCCACAATGGCGGGGAGCCAATGTCCGCTGACCTCGAATAACCACCAACGACGGGACGCAACAACGCTGCACAGGGTCTCGAAGAAATCCGAGCGGAAAAGAACGTCAAATTGCGGTTCGAGGGCGGGATGCGAGGTATTTGATGTTTTGTACTCGCTCGTCGTACTGGCGATGAAGGCGCACATGGCGCGCAGGCTGTCTATCTGTAGCCGCCGGCTGTCGACGGCTCCCGCTCTGGCTGCGCGGACGACGGCATTGATTCCATTGCTCTCGACAAATGCTTGCGAGACGGTCAAAGAGCATCGAGAAAGCAGCACTTCCAGAAGCCGAACTGCCCAGTTCGTTATGCCAGGGTGGGACGACGTGTCGAGTGTTTCTACGAGGGTTGTTACGAAGATGGATTGTTGAGTGGGTGAAAGGTATGCAGGAGGGAATAGTATGTGCAGGACGTCGGCGAGGATGCTGTCTGGCACTGAATAGTTATGAGGCAAAGAAAAGATATCAAGCCAGTTGCTAACCGATTCCTTGGGCAATGCGCCCGTCGATATAAAGCTTGGAGAGGCTTGATCTCGCGACAATTCTCAATCGCTGAGGGAATCGTTCGGACTGAGCCACGATGGGAGACGCCAATCGGGCCAGTTCTCCGCCCACTATATCTAGCAGCGCGTCTTGCACTCCAAAACGCGCCGGAGTCTCGACGATGGTAGAAAGAGCCTGGATCATCAACTCACAGTATTCCCCCCGACGTTTTTCTTCGCTCATGTACATGCCAAGGTCGACTGTTGCGCCACAGGTGACTATAAACAACGCCAATGCCGCCGCGCTGCGGACTTGGGAGTTTGGGAGATCCTCGGTTAGGTGAAGAATGCGTAATAAGACGGGGACGGCGCGAAGGACTGTATCTTCGATGACCACAAGAGGCATTTCCCACCGGACGAAACACTCACTGATACTGTCGAGAAGACAGCATTGGGTGTTCTGCGAGAGCTGCGTTTCGCCCGCGCTACAGCGCGCGAGGTACGCCAACAACTCCCACTGGGACATGTGCGAGTCGAATGACGACAAAGCGACCGCGCAAGATGCAATCGCCGCAACGTCCGGATGCGTATTTAAATCTTGCAGCATCCATAGGGGCTCCACGATATCGAACGGCCACTGCTCGGCGGTGCCTCGTGTCAGCTTCATCCACGCCCGACAATACAGCTCAGCACTGTCCGGGTCGACCAGGTGCCATTGCAGATCCACCGTAGTGTCTTTGTGGAAGCAGCTCTGGAATCCATGCTCAATGAGGGGGAGTGCACCCGCATCCCGGAGTATACGGAGTGCAGAAAAGTCGCGCGGCAATCCTGCAATGGCCTGCAACGCGACGGAAACCACGTCGCGATCGGTGGATTTGTTAAATAACCATGCCAGGGCAGTCGCATCCACAGCATCCTCGTACGTCGCAATGGATTCTCTTGGAGCGTGTCGTCAGTTGTGAGATGGGCTCAGAGATTCAATGACAAACCTTGCGTCGTATATGATTTTAGGAGGTTGCTCTGGAGTCGTTTTGCGACTGGAATACGCGAAAATTGGCGGGGAAGGAGTTGCAGGATCCGGAGAGAGCCATATCCGCAATTGATCGGTGATGGGGTGCTTGTAAGGACATTCCGGATAAAAAAGCGGGAGGGCGATGGAGGCAAAATAGAATATATATGCCAAGGCCACGATGATCCAGGTAGCCAGGGTGATTGCAAGGTCAACTGACCAGAGTAAAAGAACCAGTCCGGCAAAGAACAGGAGGAGTGCAGCATGGAGCAAGAGCGGAAGTGCATTGATTATTCCCGGGACGTGCCATGCCTCTAATTGCATGAACCGAGCCTGGCGTTGGCGCGCGCGATGCCGGGGGGAGCCAGAGACATTTGGGAGGTAAGCTTGGAGCCACTGTTTCGAAAGCATCGACACGAGTGCCGTGCTGAGGCTGCAGGCCAAGGCAGAAAACCACAGCCCGTTGACCCAATGGATCTGCTGGAGACTCGACTGTGGGCTTTGGGAGATTGAGGGACGAGTCGTGTCATTGAATTGCAACCCGATAAGTTCGACAAGAAGGGCATTAGTCGTGTCTGCGGCCTCCGGGAGCATGAGCTGGTACGATTGAATGATAAACGTCGTCAACACTGCGGAAAAAAGTCCAGTCTAGAACGCGTTAAACGCGTTTTCCCGAGGGGTTGCAGAACTTACGAAGACTTGTGAATTTAGATAACTCAGTGACTGATTTATTGAGCGATTCGATCTTACCAAGTAGGACATCGATACTACGAGACCACCCATCCGTGGTAATCACATCAGCCTTTTGTGCTTCGTCGTTGTAGACATGCCACACTCGGGCATTTTCAGAGGTCTCCTCGCTGCCGTCAAAAGTTAGCCACCATTATCGTATACTGGTGCACGTCTCCGCACCCTCCTTCATCCTTTATTGCGTCCTTTGACTGTGGGGGTCCGGGAACTTTGGTGCTGTCGGATGTCGGCACCTGGACGTTGAATTGAGATGCTGTTGAGAGTTGAACGTTGAGCGCTTACATGAGTCGATCCATGACGGTTGGATGCGGCGTGGCCTCCGATGTCCACCGTCCGTCCAGGTCTTGCGCGCGACTGGGACCGCGAGACGGGGCCAAGTTCTCGCAAGCTATCCCGGTAAGCAAAACGCGGTTTGGGCCAGGGACGCGCAGGACTCGGTGCGCGGGAGGCGACCGGACTTTGGAAAGACGTGCGCTCCATAATACGTTGCGTATAGCTGGAGACCTACTCATGTCAAACTTCAGCATCACGACAAAGGGCACCCCAAAAGATGGGTAGCAAAAGTGGGTTGCAAAAAAAAAACCATGGAGAGCCAATGAACTAGTTAGGGGCGTAATTATCCGCAACCCAGCGAGGAAACAGGGGACGTGGAACGTAGAATATCCGCAAAAGACTGTAGACAGCAAGCAATGCGCAGTGTTTGGTTCAGAGGTCGATCCAAGTCGAACCAAACAAAGGATAGCCCGCTCGTTTAGCTTTACGTGCGCTATCATGTCGTCCTCGTCGGCCGCGACGGGCACTGGCTCCCGCTCGTCGTCGCCGCACACCCCCGAACCCTCGGACTCATTGGATCCCGTAGTCGTCCAAAGCGACTTTGACTTCGGCGCCTGGTACCAGTCCGACACGGAAAACCTATTGTCACCACAGTCCTCGTGGCAGCTGGATCCTGCTCTTCAAATGAGCGCTACTAAATGCGAGGAGAACGAGCAAATCCTTCATCTCGATGACTTGATTCAGCAAAACGCGTACGACGAGTGCGCAAACTTCTTGCTTCTTCGCGACTGGCGTCTTACCCTTTGTAAAAGTTCACCCTCCTCACTCTTCAACTCACCGGAGCCACCTTCGCATTCTGACATTTCTGTCGCGCGAACACCCTTTGCACCGCCGACTTCCTCGACCAGTCTGTTTACCACAAACCCGAATGATCGCGGATCCGCCACTAGACCCGCCCCGCCGCCTGCATCCCTCCCACGCAGAGTACAGCCCTCGACCAATGTCAAGGTCGTCTATCCCCCGAAAGAGTCGTGTTACAAGTGCGGCCCACCACCCCTTACCGAATACTTAATTAAGCTCACACCATCTCAGTCTTTCCATTATGTTCCCCAGTTTGCCTGAAGGCGGTGCAAAGTCCCGCGTTGAAACGCAGGTCCGCGTCACCGTCGACTTGGCCGATTCCAGCTCGTCCTCCGACCCTGCTCGATACGACCGGGTGGGCTCTTGGAAATGGTTGCAACTGCCCCGCGGCACGGCCACCAAGCGCAGAACGCGGAAACAAGGGAAAATCGGTCTGTTCCCATCTCCGCCAACACCTTTGCATATTTTGAACGTGAGAGTTTAGTCCCAGATGCAGAAGATATTCTTCATCTCTCCGCCACTGTGACATGTGCATCTCCACCTCATAATCGTGTTTATAGCTGTACCAGCTGCCAAACGCGCGAGGTTCGAGTTCTCTTCTGCTCTTAAAGTGGGTCGTCAACTTATGTGACTGAATTTAGGCCAAACGAGTAGCAAAGAAGTTGGCTGCTCGTGTGAGACCTGCACGGTCCGACTCGGAATCTGGCGACGACCCGGATTCCAAAACGACCAAGGGAAAACAGCACGAAGACACGACGAGCATCATTCAGTTCAATTGCGCAGAGGTGCAGGACTTCTCCAGTGGCTCTGTCGTCCTTCCTCTCAGAATAACCTGTTACTGCCGGCATCATCGGGAGAAAGTCGGCTTTCATGTTCACTTCGTTCTGATGGACAACGGAGGACGAATCGTTGGAACTGGGACCACCAAGCCAATAATGATAACAGACGACCACAAAACTCCAACGGCGAAAGGCTCGGATATGGGAACCGCCCCCGGTATGGATATGGAATGGTCGGGCAACGGCGTCAAAATTAAAGCTGACCCCGAGGCTCGGGCACCGTCTAAACGGAAGAAAGATGCGTCTGTAGCAGCAGTTGGTGGTAAAAAGCGAGCAAAGCCCTACGATGTTGCATCGAAACCAGGTCGACGTTCACGGGAAACCAGCGTTGGCGACAGTCACCCTTCCCCCTCGAGCTCGTACGCGGATACAAGATCGCCGACTCCCAATCTTGTAGCGCCGCCAGTGCCTTCGCTACAACCTTCATCACTGGAATCCGACTCATCAGCGGAGGCTCCCGCCACTCCTCCCGACTTCCCCGACATCACTATGCCGGCGGCGGAAACACCGCAGGATCCTTCATGTCTACCCGTTTCCGCCGCAACCGCTGCTGAAATCATGCAGCGTGCGATGCCGTTCCTTTTTTTCGATACTCTCCAACCCTCCCAATCGCTCACCCTCCCCGTTCCTACCATACATCGTCTCATTCCCAATTCCGGTCCTACTCACGGCGGGACGGAGGTTACTATCCTTGGCGCGAATTTCCACCCATCCCTTCAGCTCGATTGCGTGTTCGGTGATGTTGTCGCTGGATCGACACACCGGTGGAGTGATAATACCCTCGTTTGTATTCTTCCCCCACGAGCGATACCCGGCGTCGTCGAAGTATCGTTCACCAACTTTGCCAAGATCAATGACTCTTCCACCTCACTCTTTACCTATTCCGACGACTCCGATAGGGCTTTGTGAGTGCCTTTCTCTTATCAATCAATTTACGTTCTAACCTGTGTTTTCAGGATGGAGCTTGCTTTGCAAGTCGTGGGATTGAAGATGACGGGCAAGATCGAGGATGCAAAGAATGTAGCGATGCGGATTGTTGGGAACGTCGGCGAAGGTTCTAACATGCAAACCGACACCACGACCACCAACAGCTCCGACATGATGCAAGTGACGTCGACCGCTCGCAATCTTCGCCCTCTTCTCCTTGGTCAGACTGCAGAGAACGAGACTTTCGAGACTCGGATAATCAAGTTGCTCTCCATCCTTGAAGCTCCGGTCGACCTCCCCAGCTCCCGCTCTGCTCTTTTGAGCACCGCCCTTTCTCACCCTGCTCCGAGTGGACAGACGCTATTACATTTGGCATCGTTCCTCGGTTTCGCGACGCTCGTCGACTTTTTGGTTACTCGCGGAGCGGACGTCGACGCTCGCGACCGGAGCGGATATACCGCTCTTCACTTTGCGGCCCTTTCCGGCTCCAAGGCCTGCGTCACAGCTCTACTCCGCGCCAACGCCGACCCCGAAATCGTTAACGGACGGGGGAAGACGCCTCAGGAAGTGGCGGGTTCCGAATCGTTGTTCGATGCCGATCCCGCGTTCATCGAGCTCACCTCCCCCGACGTTTCTGCAGGTGGTGAGGACGAGGAGGCTGACTGGGGCGACGCGGAGGAGGACTCTGACGACAGTTTGCAAAGAAATCCGCGGCGGCTCGTCAACCGCCGGATACCTCGGCGGACGCCTCCGTCGGGGAAACGCACGCCCCGGCGCGGTATCACTCCCCGGTCGTCGGCGTCCTCGTTAACGGACCCTCCCGAAATTCCTCCGCCGCCAATGGACGATGACAAGCAGGCTGCAACCCTGTTTGCGATGATCCAGCGGACACTTGCCCAACTGCCTGCCCCTCAGCTTCGCAATTTGCCCGGCCTTCCCCAGCTGCCCGAGATCCCGGCAGTGCCTTGGGGCGCGTTACCGCAATTGCCGATGGTGTTCCCTGTCTTTGTCCCTTGGCCCGCCTTCCTGGGAGGCGACACACCGGGCGACGTGCCGCGTGAAGGCGACGACGAGACGAAAGGTCTCGGTCTCCGTGCGGCGCAGGAGCTGCGCGGCACTTGGGAAGCGTGGGAAAAGTGGCTCGCACTTGCGATGCCTGGGGCGGCGCGGCAGCCGGAGGAGACGCCGCCGCCGATGTACACCCCGCGGGAAGCAGAGCCCGAGCCGGCCGCGACGACGACTGCGTCTCCTCCGGACGCGGCTGAGGTGGACGACGTCCCCGCACAGGCACCGCACGAGGCCGCCGCCTCCGGCAGCCGGCACGTCAACTACGAACCTCCACCCGTAACCGAGCAGGAGGTGAATGCGTACGGTTATCTCCCAGCGCAGGCGCCGAAAAAACGTATATCTCTTGTTTTCCGTAGACGTCTTCCTTTGCTGAACCTTACTCGCAGACGATCGAATGCTCCTGTTTTTCTGGCTCCCAATCTTGCTGAGTGCGTTCGCTTTCACCTCGTAGCCGAATGATAAAGCTAATCTCAATTTGACAGTTTCTTTAATGTGGGCGACACACAGTGGAATTCGTATGGCGTTCCAGACCTTGAGGGCTGCCATACCGCTCAAGACCGGACTTCGGAATTAATTTTTTTTGCGTACATGTACTCTACTATCGGATAGACTTTGTTTTGTTATACTATGAGACTTTTAGTGACTTGTACATGAGGAGGTACAACTATAGGTTAGCCTGCCGGGCCGCGCGGGTTCGCGAGAATATCAAAGGAGCTACTTCGAGGAAATGGATCGGCCAACAGGCGGAGCAGGAGGCGGCTAAACCAGTCCTCGACCTTCTTCGATGAGTTGTCTGGAACGAGCGCTGCAGCGCTTGCATCACAGGAGGGTCGGACGGTGTTTCGTAGTCACTAGAAGGTTGTCAACATGTCTTCGATCGCGGCAGCGCGTCTGCAATTGTGGGTGACGCATTACCCTTCGCCGCTTCCTCGAGGGGACATCGCTCGCGGATTCATTGTCCATTCCGCGCTTAGGGGCTTGTTCTCCTTACCAGACATGTCGATTCTCGGGCAGGTGTCATCTACGCGATATTGCTGCTGCGTCCCTTGATGAAAAAGCAAGTCGGTTTGCGAGAACTGAGGGTATCCAGGGGTATCTCCCGATTTTGCGATTTTCAAGACTCACGGTGAACTACAACCATCGCACCGTGTTCTTGCCGACGTCTGACGACCCTATGCCGATCATGGTAGGCATCAACAAAGGCTGTGCCGATCAACGTCGGCAGAGATGATCGTAGACAGACGCTACAACAACAATTCTTGCTCGTACCTCGCGTGTTGTAATCTAAAGCCCTATTCCACGCCACAAGTCCAAGGAGCTCCCCTGATGCCAGGAACTGTCGCATTTGTCTCGAAATTATTTGAACTGACGCTTGGGCCGCCCGACAGATTATATAGAGCACAATGGTAGGCTCCTTTTTTCTCCCTAGTCCTCAAACGAGTGGGCGCAACTTGCAATGGCCACTCGGGTAGTAATTCTTCTCGCGTCTTTCCTATCGTTTTCGTTTCGCGTCGTCGCCTTCGATTTGATTCCTCGTGGACCTACGGTCTGCGTGAGTTCTTCATCTTTTTCTTTGTCTAGGTGGTATTCAAAAATTCGCGTCACAGTCCCACTGCCCTGCGTTGCCGGGTACCACTCTCACTGAAGACGACGAACCCTCTGGTTATATCACCTGTCTGTCCGTAATAACCTAACTTGAGAAAAACAGCAGGTTGCTAAACGTGCTTGACAGTTACTCGGACGACTACAGTCAATGCAGTCAGTAAATTCTTTACATTATCAGTCCTCTTAAACTCATATCTTTCTCTCTCCAGTTTATGTGCGTGTTCTGGCTCCCTGGGTTTCGTGGCGGCACTCAAATCATAACGAATCCTTCAGTTTCCCGCCGATGGGGCACTCGACCCGTACGACAGCACTTCAAATTGCCCAGCTTATTGCTGCGCAGTTGGTTACACTTTTGGGCCCGTCAGTTGAATCCTTTTCTCGAAAACGAAAGGAGTAACCTTTTTCTTTTCAATTCAGGGCGCTATTGGATGTGTTCCGTCCTGCCAAGCTGGTCAATACTCGTACGTAGAGCTACGTCTCTCTTAAAGTCAAAACCAGCGCTCAACTTGTAGTTGCTCAGGCTGAACGGGGGATGTGCAACGTGCCCCGCTAATACATTTTCTGCCGCGGGTGCAACGCAGTGCACACCGTGTTCAGGAACCAGTACTTCGACCCCAGTGAGTTCTTAATCTCTGACTGTCACCGGTTATCTGAAGGACTCGGAAAGGGCTCTTCATCGTGCGCACAGCACTGCGCGGCGGGTCAGTTCATCCAAGGGAATTCCTGTGCAACTTGTGCACCCGGAACGTACAGCGGCGCAGGTGCTACTTCCTGCAGCTCATGCCCCGCGAACACATTCTCGGCTGCCGGGGCTCGCAGCTGCACCGCCTGTGCGGGCACGAGTACTTCTAACCCCGTACGTCGGGCCTATCGAAAATGCAGCACAAACTAATGCGGGATACAGGGCTCTTCATCGTGCGCGCAGCACTGTGCGGCGGGTCAGTTCATCCAAGGGAATTCCTGTGCAACTTGCGTACCCGGAACGTACAGCGGTGCGGATGCGGCTTCGTGCAGCTCATGTCCCGCCAACACATTCTCGGGTGCTGGGGCTAGCAGCTGCACCGCCTGTGCGGGCACGAGTACCTCTAACCCTGTACGTCAAACCTATCGAAAATGCAGCACAAACTAATGCGGAATACAGGGTTCTTCATCGTGCACGCAAAACTGCGCGGCGGGTCAGTTCGTGGACGGGAATTCCTGTACAACTTGTGCACCCGGAACGTACAGCGGTGCAGATGCTACTTCCTGCAGTTCATGTCCCGCGAATACATTTTCGAGTGCTGGGGCTAGCAGCTGCACCGCCTGTGCGGGAAGTAGCACCTCCGACCCCGTAAGTCTCTCGGTTAAACTTAGATCTTCCACTAATGCGGGATACAGGGATCTGCGTCGTGCACGCAGCACTGTCCGGCGGGTCAATTCAACCAAGGGAATTCGTGTGGGGCTTGCCAGGCCGGGACGTACAGCGGCGCAGATGCCACTTCGTGCAGCCCATGTCCCGCGAACACATTTTCGAGTGCTGGGGCTAGCAGCTGCACCGCCTGTGCGGGAAGTAGTACCTCCGACCCCGTAAGTCTCTCGGTTAAACTTAGATCTTCCACTAATGCGGGATACAGGGATCTGCGTCGTGCACGCAGAACTGCGCGGCGGGTCACTTCGTCGACGGGAATTCCTGTTCGACTTGCCCCGCCGGGACGTACAGCGGCGTAGATGCCACTTCGTGCAGCTCATGTCCCGCGGACACATTCTCGGCTGCTGGGGCTAGCAGCTGCACCGCCTGTGCAGGAACGAGTACCTCTAACCCCGTATGTCGGGCCTATCGAAAATGCAGCACAAACTAATGCGGGATACAGGGTTCTTCATCGTGCACGCAGAACTGCGCGGCGGGTCAGTTCGTCGACGGGAATTCCTGTACAACTTGTGCACCCGGAACGTACAGCGGTGCGGATGCGGCTTCGTGCAGCTCATGTCCCGCCAACACATTCTCGGGTGCTGGGGCTAGCAGCTGCACTGCCTGTGCGGGAACGAGTACCTCTAACCCCGTGAGTCGGGATTGTTGAAAATACAGTACAAACTAACGCGGAGTACAGGGCTCTTCATCGTGCACTCAACACTGCGCAGCTGGCAAATATATATCCGGTAACTCGTGTGCCAGTTGCCCCGCTGGGACGTATGCGCCCGCCGACTCGACTTCTTGCCAAGATTGTCCCGAAGATACCTACTCCGCTGCTGGCGCAGCAGTTTGCACGAGCTGTAACGCTGGATCTGGATGCGAGCGCCGTTCTCCGCCCGGCCAATGCAAGCCTAAACCTCCTCAAGGTTGTCCCGCCGGCCAGTCCCTATACGGCCACACATGTTACGATTGCCCGCGCGACACATCTGGTGCTGGGGGTTTCGCCAAATGCGTACCCTGTGGGCGAGGAACGCGCTCGTCGCCCGGTTCCTCGACATGCACACCCAATCCCGTCCCATCCCATCGCTCAAACTCTCGCGCTGAGCAGAAAATCCTGTCGTGTCCGCTGCATCATGTCTTGTGCCCCGTTATGGCTGGCTCGGCAAGTTTCGAGTGCATCGACACTCAGAACTCTCTCGAATCTTGCGGCGGGTGTGTAGGCGGCACTCCGTCTACTGGTCAAGACTGCAGCGCCATCAATAACGCGGATGCTGTGAGCTGCACCAACGGGCGCTGTGTTGTGACGAAGTGCCACGAAAACTTCGCAGTCTCGGCCGCAGGAGACTCCTGCGTAATGAGTCTGAGGGGGCATCGTCGTCGTCATTAACAGCAAGCCGTTCATACCCACATACCATACTACCTTCATTCGGGACCCCTGGATGTTTAATCAACAGATTTTCGGGACACCTTCGCGGCGCTAATTATTTCGGCGACCAATAAACCGCCGTATTTTCCTGTCACGCTCAGGCAAAATGTAGTAAAAATAAGGGCTGACAAGTTCAATATATAATACATGATTTCAGCAATGAAGCTGAGAAGCCGTTGAAGCCGTTGAAGCCAAAATGAGCGCGGAGCATTTCTCGACGCCTTCGATGTACGGGATACATTTGCGTTCCCATTTCAAATTTTTCTTCCACTCTACACTGCTTATGAGATCTGCGGTGCCGTCTGCAATTCTTTGCATCCGGCCTTTATAAAAGCTTTCGCACGCCGGAGACCACCAGCCAACGTTTAGCGAAGAGCCAGTAAACGCGGAGGGACGCGGCCACCAAGACCGAATGGTTATTTGGGTGTTGTTGGCCTTGTTCATATCTCGTTGACCTGGCGCAAAAGAAACAAAATCAGACAGTCGCAGAGTGGCTAAGGTGACTTACTTGTTGCAACAAAATAGACCCCGCATATTATATCCACTTCATCTTCAGTTAATTCATTAGCCCAAAACGCTACGGACCCATTCCGAGGGCAGAAACAGATCCCTTGATCTGGAACAACATCGGGGAAGGTATCGTCGAGTGAAACAACTTCTGAGGCAATCCTAGCAATGAGACCACCACTTCTCAGTGCAACTTGGCCACGGTGGGTCAATAACAAACGGTTGCGAAGAGTCCTGTAAGAATCATAGTGCCACCGGCCGGCCTTGAAGTTTGCTGATCGATACCCTAGGCCTGTGTAGGTCTGTGCTGTCGACGGCGCTGGGCCCGCCGAGGGTGCTGGGGGGGAGGAAAGCGAGCGTGGGCGTCGGATGCAAAGATGGAAGGGCATCCGCCGGGCAACCAACTGCTTGGCTACATCTCCCACGCGAGGTCCCCAGTTTTGTCGAATCATCTCGAGCGCCGTCCTAGCGCTCTTGAGGACAATGAAGAGAGGACCGGGGTTTATCGTTTCTTGTACCAGATAAACGGCATTTCCATCCGCGGGAACAGTGTCAACCTTGAATGCTCCAACATTCATCGCCCAACTATGGTGAATGCGACTGGAAGAGCGGTGGAAGTCAAGAAGGGTAGGAGTAATGGAACTGAGGTCATTTTCGAGGTTTTTACACTGTGCGAGGAACACTGCAAGATTGTGCCATTTGACCTCGCTCAGCCGAGCGACGTCTTTGTCGCCCAATACTTTGGCGATGACCATGTCTCCAGGAAGTTGGAGGGTGCACACGACCTTCACGAACGGGAGTTCGCAGCCGAAACGCTGGTATACCATTTTCTCCACCGCCGCGGCCATGTTCGTCCAGAAAAAAGCGGTAGCTACGGGGGAAAGGCCTAGGTAATGATGATACACCACTTAGCGCTTTAGTAATGTTGACGACGGCTTTTGCAGGATGTAAATTGGAGAGTTATCTGAGAGTGATGTTTGAGAGTGTTCGCTAGTTATTTAAATTCCGCCTCCGATCAAAGTCCCAAAAAGGGATTTTTGATTACGGCACAAATCGGCAGATCAAGTCGTGCCGTTGTTGCCGTGCGTGCTTCAAAAGGGCCACCAAGTCAAATTAGTACAAAATAATGCTTTAGATGTAGGATAGTAAGGATCCCCCAACAGGGTACTGCGGGTACTGGTACATGAATTTTGGCTTGCGGGTGTGCCGACGTCGACATATGAGACGCGATAAAGGACTGAGCTTGCGTGTACGTTGACGTTGATGCGCACATTGGCTGGAGAGCATGGGGTACATCGGTAGTGGCCACCATTTGTACCTATGTCGTTTGTTGTAAGTATGTTATTATCCAACGATCATTGAGCGGGACAGTGAGAGCCGAGATGTGAAAAAGTGAACTGGCGATAAAGGAAAAAAGGAAATCGTAAGAAGAATCGAACCCACGACCTCGCCACATCGAACAGGGCGTAAGGCCAAAGACGACAACGGCTACTCCATCACAGCAATTGTTACCACTCCAAGGTATTCTACACATCCCCAACATGGCAGCCCAAATTTTCACCAATCATTGAAATTCACGACCTGTTGGTCCGGCGCGCTCCCGTGAGGCTTTGGAAGCTTGTTGTATGAGTGCATCGGTCTCGAAGTAACACTTCAGAAAGCGCGGTGGGAGGGAGAGAGAGGCATTGTGTTATTGCGGTGCCGCCGTCGGACTTTTAAACTCGCCGTTTCTGCCGACATCAGAATCACCGAATCGGGATTTTGATCGGAGGCGGAATGTCAAAAGTGGTGTTCGCTTCCTTCAAAAACGATGCCATCACGCTGTCGAATCACTGCCGAATCAGTGCCGATCTGCGCTTACAGAACATTCCATACCTTGTCTGCAAAATTTTTGTGCTTGCCATAAGTATGCCATTATAGTATCAGACGTTCGCCACGAGATTAGCTCGATGCACGCGTACTGGACGCTGGTCAAATCGTAACAGACGGTAAAACCATGAGTGAGCGTTCATTTCTCCACGAGCAAAAGATGCGGCGGGATCTGAACCGCGGATCACATTTCAAGTCGTATGATACAGGGGAGTTGCCTTCAGTTAGGCTTCAGAGGCTCCCGACTCGTGCTCAAGATCAAATCATGTGACCGCGATAATTGATCAACGTGACTCGCGCCCCTTTCCGCAAACCGCCATGGCTCCGCGCAAGAAAGTAAACTTGGGTGGCGGCCGCAACTCCCTTCATCTCAATGGACATGTGGGACCATTTGTGGATCTTCCTCTCGACATACTGCTTGAGGCAAGTCTAATTCCACGAATCGACGATCCTCGTCGCATCTTGGCTACGGTATTGAATGTTGCCGACTAGATCCTCAAACTCCTGCAGCCACTCGATCTTTTATATTTATGCAGAACCAATAAGGCTCTACGTGGCTTCCTCGTCGATCGCGGCAACATTTCCATATGGCGCCTCTGCTTGCAGCTTGCGGAAGATTCCCCGCCGCCTTGTCCTTCCTTTTTGTGCGAGGTAGAATGGACACGCTTAATTTATGAATCGGTATGCCATGTACGTGTCCTAAAGTATTTCTCCTACCCACCGAGTTTGGACGCGTCGGAAGGTCTGTCTTTCGTCTCTGGAGCACGACTTTCTGTTCGATCCTATCTGGTGGGAGTTTGGTGCCCGATATTGCGATGAATGCTGCGCAGACCAGTGCGGAATTTTCATATTTTTCCGAGTTTTCCAATTCATCCTTTCTAGGGTCGTAGAGAGACTCCCAAAGATCCTTACGAAGGACCGTGCCGGCCGCATATGGCTTGATATTTTCCCTCGTGCACATGGTTTTTTCTCCTTCTTCTCGCATCCTCTCATTTTTTCATTCCCTCTGCCAAGGGTTCTATCTTAAAAAAGACATCGACACATTCATCGCTAAATATTCCGCTGTCGAAACAGAAGAGGACAAGATGAGACTTATTCTAGAGCGTCGGGATCAGACCAAAGTCATACAAGATGTGGGTCCCTCGTGTTACGTCCACTGCGTATATTTATCGGGTCTATTTAGCATGTGCAAATATCCAAACCTTGGATGAACCGCCTGGTAAAGGTTCGAACGGATGAAGTGGAAGAATTGAAAGGCTCTCGCTGGGAGGCGTGAGTTATGATTTTTTGTTGCCCAACGCCCTAATTTACGTTATGTACCAGCATCACAGCCAAGTTGCGCCAGGCCGGTTGGCCTGAAATGCTCATCCGTAGGGCTGACTGGAGGAACAATGATTTAGTAAATATTCCACGACCACTCAGCGACGCAGGTATTCGTGTTCCTAAACAGCGGTTCGATAGTCTGACATCACTCGAGAATGGAAGGAAATTGGTCCCGGACTCGTTAAAAGACTGGAAAACAGCGTCAGAGACTCTGTAGTTGCTGACCGTTTTCGGAATCTCCGATGGGCCTTCAGCAAGTCCGACTTTGCAAACCTCACCAAGCATCTCGCATTCGCACCCAGGATCATGGAGATCGCTCTTTTCCCCGAAGTACGCGCGGTTCTGGAAGGGGACGTCTTATCAGAAATGAAGGAGACCGACCTCAAGGTTGCGATCGAGCCCAAACTACCCAAGCTGCTCGAGGCATGGTCTCGCACCTTTGAGATCCAGCTTCGGGATTATACACGCACATCTCTCAATATGCCTTCCGATAGCACTGCAGACCCCTTCAAACAGGCACTTGCATATTTTGTCTGCAATAACAGATGCTGCTACGGCCACTTCACGGGTCATTGGGAGCTGTGTTCGAGGGGGCGGTACACCTCGGACGAACCTAAGCCAGACCCTTACGCGGAACAGGTGCTGAGGACTTTCAATTGCACACCATGCATTCCCAACATCATGTTTTCCTTGGAACCTGCACGCGCGATCCTGGAAGATGTTATCAGACGCTTTGGAAAGGACCCGCAAACTGCAACTTGCGAAGAAATGGATGCGGCGCCGGGCAAACTTTGGTGTATGCGTTGCGTTCTTAAAAATCAACCAACTGGCTGGAGAGACGCGGTGTGTTTTTCGTTCCGTTGAATATTCAACCTCGCTGAACGTGGGGAATAGCCGGCGCATAACATCAAATTTCACGCGAAAGTGTCGTCCCTACGACCACGCTGGGAAGTAGAGCTAGAGCCAGAAGATTGAGCTTTGAATTCTTGATACTAGCCAACATGAATAAATGTGCACACAAGTTGATACATACGAAGTACTGGGTTCAGTACGTTAAAACCACGCGCTTTTTACCAGTCTTGGATTCCGACTTGGAGTAAACGAGGGCGGCTCAGGGCGCCACGAACTCGCGGAGTTTGCACAATTCGGGCAGACTCGATGGCTGCATCACCTTTCACGAATCAGGCGGTCCCCGACTTGAGTGGTATGGTTAACGAGCCGGTGTAATTGTGGACCGGATATATACGGCCAGAAAAGATTATAAGGAATGCAGAGAGCAAGTTTGAACTAGGTTTGATCGAAAGTTTCAAGCGAACTCAGGCGGTGTTCCGTTTAGCTTTAAGGCGCTGGTCGGCAAAGAATTCGTAGAATTCACCCATTGCAAATTGTTCTACGAATTTTTCGCTAGCCCTCTTTCATATTGTTTTTATCAAAATTTTATACTCGCTACCAACGCGCATATTTACTCCGCCTGCAATCCCGGTTCCCGCGCGGCGACGACGATAAACCGCCGCGTGAGCCCATTAAAGACGCTCCCGAAGATAAATGCGACGAGCGAGCAGCTGAAGATAATGACGTTGTACGGCATGCTGAAATCGGGGGTAGCGGGGTCGACGAGTAACGCGGATGTGTAGACGCGTCGCTGCGAGTCGTTTCCGGGGTGTTCCGGCAGGACAACCACAACTGCAGCAGGGAGCTCCCACCCGCGTTGCGCGTCCGGAGGATGCTCGCCGTACTGGAGGAATGCGCGTCCTATGCCGAGACGCAGGGACACTGTGCTGTTGGGTGGGAGCTCGAGGACTGCCTCAAGCGCCGCTGCCCGTCCGTGCGGTATCGGCGCGGTGTACGAGAGGTCGCGCAATAGGTCCGCTGAGCGCAACTCGGATCAGCTGTACGTCTAATGCGCGAGGAGAACAGTGTCATACCGCGCGGCACACCGTCGACACTTAGTTTAAGGGTGTGGAGGTACAGATGTACGATCCACGGTAGCGTTTCTAAATATGCTGCGCGCACTTTCTCAATACCTTCCCCTTGACTCATCCCCTAGATATTTCATACAAGGGTATCCCAGAGGTACATGTATCTATCCCGGAAAACCCCGGGGGAAAGGAGTAAGAAATGAAGAAGAAAAACGCGAAATCCCGACCAATCGGCCCAATAGTAGGGATTTCTACTATGGTACTGACCATGTATCTGGGACACGAAACGGTTATACACTCCCCATGTGCACGCCACATTCCAACCGCGCTCTCTTGGACTTGAATGAGTTAGGGATCCCAAGTTTTCAGACTTAATATTCCATGGCTTCAGCGCCTGAGCTCCGAGTCTGGACGCGAGAAGGGAATGGCAGCGGAAGTTGTGTCGGTACCTGGCTATCCGCCACGGTCCCACTGCCAGAGGCACTGGAGACGCGATCCGCGTCAGGCACTTGCGGCTCTATTGCCGAGAGGAGGATAACGGTCAAGGATCTCTTGTGGTCCACGGGCGGCACCACGTCGAGCGCGCACTTCAAACACTCATCCGCCATGAGAATCGTCTCACTTTCGATGCATCCGATGCAAAGCAGCTTGGCCTCCTCGCTGCTTGTAACGGGTACGTGCACTCTTGTGCCCAGCTTGAACTCGACGCGGGACAACCGTGCGTACTGCGCTAGTTGACTGACGTGTATGTCCCGCCACGCCTCATTTACATTCACATCCGCCGTCGAAACGGGCGCGCCGCACGAGCATGCGATTCTCCAGTATGGCCGCATGAGCCAGCGAAGGACGATGAGGGGGCTGAACGTCGCGAGATTGATGCCATCGACGCGAGTCTGAAATACCGTCGTACGTGGGTCGCCTGCCCAGTCTGGCTCGACGTCCACTCGTAGCACTGCATCGCTTGCAGCCGCTGAGATCGACGTCTTGTTCGGTACAACCGGCAGAAGTACATTTTTTGCGGGGCGCGTCGCAGTCGAGGCCCGAACGTAGCCACCTTCGTCGAGCGCGATGGTGCACATCTGGCCCAGTTGCACATGACACATTACTGCCGCCCGTGAAGAGACTGACGGTGCGACGACAAGATCGAGGAGCGCGGCAACTCCGTTTGCTTGCATGCCGAGAACGGCTGAAACGCGGTCCACATTTCCCGCTGGACCGGCGCTGGGCAGATTGTGGGGATGTGCGCCGCCCGTGGCGAGCTCCATCAAAAGCGCCGACCAATCTTCCTGCGCAGCACCGTTCACCAGGGCTGACCCGACGACTCGTGCCCAAGAGTTGATCTTGCGCTCGTACAGTATCTCCGGCGAAAATGCGATGGAAGTCATACGCGTGCTGGGCTGTCCGTCCACGAGGAGTGCCTTGCTAGCGATTGCATACACGGTGGCGAGGATGGCCGTAACCGCAATGTGCCAGACATTGAATCCTTCGCCGCCGTGATAGAGCATCTCGTTTCGAACGGGACCTTGAAAACGATGGACGCCGCGGCGGAAGGTGAGCACGGCTTCCATGTCAATCGGCGTCGGGATGTATTTCTGAAATGCCTTGCCCATTATGCAGCTCATGTAGCTTGACCAAAGACCGACGATCGATTTATGCACCCCGGTACATTCTTGTGCGATATCCTCCCGGAGGGAAACGCAGACCAGGCTAGTCTCGCTGTCGTCCAGATAGGGTTCATCGACACCTTCCGCGGCACTGTCGAACGCGAACTGCCAGACCTCATAGAGATGGTCCACTGTGATGTAGTCGTCCTTGTAGTGATGCCCAAGACTGGAAAGATGGCGAAATAGAATGAGGGGAATCGCTTGGATAGGGCAGTATTGCGCCTTTGTCCTAGCGCCAAATTCTGGAAAATCCGATTCACCAGGATCTGTGTCTCCGACGGGAGCGGTAACTAGGACTACCCGGGAGTGCCCGCCGTAATGCGCGGTCGGCGATGAATGCTGCAGGTACACTTCTTCTGTCGCGGCTGGCGTCGGATACGCGTGAATGTCGAAGCCGATGGACTCGAGGACAATGGCAAGCGACCAGACGCGCATGCTGCGTGTAGGATACCATTCCTCCTTTCGCTTGTGGGCAGATGTTAAAACCCACCTGATGAGGCCAATCATCAGGTGTCCGTCGCCGTCGAGGATGTTGTCGGCAGCCATGTGGTCCGGGCTCAAGACTTGGGTAACTGCGCCGCACATTACTTGGACTCGTTCCAGCAAACACTGTCGAAGACTGTCGCTATCCTCTTCGGTTTGTACTGTGACGATGTACTGGCGCAACGCTGCGCGCAGTGGACCGTCGATCGGAATCTTCACGTCGTCGAGATCGTAGCGGAGGAGGAAGTCGGGCATGACATTGGACACGATCTCCGTAACGCCTTCCTCTGTGAAGAAGCAGAAGAGGGCGGTCACGAGCGCCCGAATGCACATCGCGATGTCGTCCTTGGCAGTGGATGCATTTGGGAGCTGCACGCTCGAGAGCGCACCCTGCTGAACCATGGCCGCTCCGCGGATGGCGGTACCTTCGTGTGCACTGAGATAGGTTGTGCGATTGAAAGACGTAACTGTGGTGAGATATGCGCCATTCGTCTCCAGTTGGTGGGCCAGCGACATGTGGCGCTCGCGCGCCTTCCACCAGCCATACGCCCCAACTGCGAGGTGAACGGCAGTGTCAAGTCCGAGGATCGGGAGACTAATCTGCGTCAAAGGGCCTCTTTTGACGGAAAACCCAAGCTCCATGACCGTGGAGAGTCTAGCGGAGTCTGCGCATTAGCGCCGCGACAGTATAGAACGAGGTTACGAGTGTCATTGTCTGTCAAGAGAGACTACCGCGACAGGTTTCAAGCGAGCTCAGGCGGTGTTCCGTTCAACTTCAAAGCGGCGTTCCTTCTCGGGTTGGGAAAGAATTCGTAGAATTCACCCTTTGCAAATTGTTCTGCAGATTTTTCGCTAGCCCTCTTTGAGCCCTATTCGATTGCTTTTCTGCACTCGCTACCAACGCGCATATTACTCCGCCTGCAATCCCGGTTCCCGCACAGCGACGACCACAAACCGCCGCGTGAGCCCATTAAAGATGCTCCCGAAGATAAATGCGACGAGCGAGCAGCTGAAGATAATGACGTTGTACGGCATGCTGAAGTCAGGGGTAGCGGGGTCGACGAGTAACGCGGATGTGTAGACGCGTCGCTGCGAATCGTTTCCGGGGTGCTCCGGCAGGACAACCACAACTGCAGCAGGGAGCTCCCACCCGCGTTGCGCGTCCGGAGGATGCTCGCCGTACTGGAGGAATGCGCGTCCTACGCCGAGACGCAGGGACACTGTGCTGTTGGGTGGGAGCTCGAGGACTGCCTCAAGCGCCGCTGCCCGTCCGTGCGGTATCGGCGCGGTGTACGAGAGGTCGCGCAATAGGTCCGCTGAGCGCAACTCGGATCAGCTGTACGTCTAATGCGCGAGGAGAACAAGGCCATACCGCGCGGCACACCGTCGACACTTAGTTCAAGGGTGTGGAGGTACAGATGTACGATCCACGGTAGCGTTTCTAAATAAGCCACACGCACGGCGGCGGGTCCGGCGTTTTTTATTGAGACGGCGAGGGTGCTATGGTCCTGAGAGGAGCCGTGTAACGTGCGACGGACTGAAAGCGGTGACTGCGCGGTGGGGAGCGTCGCTGTAGAATACATGTTAACTTGGTACATATAGATAATGAAACAGGTTGCGAACTATATTGAAAGGCGGTTGGCCAGTGCAAGCCAACATCAAGTGGGAGGGGCTCTTCTGGTCGTTAGCGTGCTTATAAGAGGAAGGTATGAGACGCACGAGCCGCGAGGTCAAAGATTCCCCGGCCCTGACCGACAAACGACGGTTCCGGGCGGATGCTATAGGACTCGTCGGTGGGCAGTGCAACAACGACACGACTGGAAGCAGCGACGGGGCACGCTGCTTCGATCTTGCGGTCGAAAAGGGAACTCAGGGACCAATCTACAATGTTTTGTTTCCCAATCAGTTATCCGACCAAAGAAACAAGATGAGAGTGACCTCGAGTGTTGCCCGCTCGCAAGGGGTCGGTGACCGACTGAAAGGTGAGGCGCACTCGTACACCCTCTTCTGGGAGCCAAGATACATGCAGACCCATACCATGCCAATCGGCGTCGAGCAGGCGGTGCGGGTTCAATAAGCGGGCAAGACCTGCGCGCGACTTGCATGGGAGAAGTTTGAGAAACGGTGTAAGATTCTCTGTGCATACGTGTTCGGATGGGAGAGATGCATGACGAAGGGCGTGCGGTTCAGTCTGGGGCCATGCAGGGAGTGCGCCCTGTGGAACAAAGGCGAGGACGGGGGAAGTAGTTCGCTGCTCATCCAGGGAGGCGAGAGACGCGCAGAAGAGGCCCGCGAGTGCGTTGCGTAAATCTCGCCAGCGGGCGTCAACACTGTGTCTTGGTACGGGGCTTCCCTCGGCCATCCACGTCCACATAGAAGCACCGGTAGCGACGTCTGGTTCGTCTGGGTACCCCCAGCGATCGTAGTTCCACTTTCCCGCATTCAGCGTCAAGTGCAGCTCCGTAACAGCGTATTGACGCAAAATCTGACCGAGGGCCAGCGGAAAGAGGGTATAATGCTGGGCTAACATGACTCAGGGATTATTGAATGAGTACAGAACTCAAGAACACACACAGTCGTCTTCTGAGGAAAGATTTCGAGGATTCCGGGGGCTTGCGCCGTGAAGAAGAGTGCTGAATTCAAAACGAGAGGCTACTTTGCCGTCCGGGAGTGCGCGGATGGCCAGCTCCTCGTCGAATGTTTCGCCCGAGAAGGATTGCGATAGACAAGCAGCGGGAAGACATAGCGCCCACAAAAACCGCGATTTGGGCATTCGGCGAGACGGAAGAGGCAATTGTGACCATTGTGACTCTACGTGGCGTCTGTCACAGTCGCGTCTCGCTTAAGTACCTCAATGGCCAACGACATGGATATCGAGCTCTTTTCAGATGAAGAGGAATCCTCGGGAGACGAGCAGGATAGGTCGGTGCAACAATACATCCATTGTCTGGCTCATTCGGTCCACGCAGTCAACCCTGCGCAACAGACTCCATCGAGGAGCTCGTCGCGTCTTTCCTCTTCCAGCTCAGCCGTCCGCCTGGTAAAAAGCCGCGTGTGGGCTCCGATACCGATACTGAACCCGAAGAAGCCAACACAATGGCTAAGCGCACCCCAGTCGAGCTGCGGATCGCTGACCGCAAAGGAGAAGGGTGGGATTGAAGACACGGAGCTTGCTTCGCCGTAATGATTTATGCGGGATATAGCGCACTCCGCACAATGCGCTTTCCTGCCAAACGCGCCACGGGAAGTGCACGCCCATTTGGTGCGCCTGTCGATGAACGTCTGCGCGACAGCTGATTCACACAACGCTCCGGTCGACAGCGCAGCTCTTCAGGGTGCTTGACTTTATGCACGAGGCCGTTGTGGATAATGTACCGGCGACGAAAAGGTATTTCTTGTCCGTGATCTCAGCACCCTGGCTGAAGCGGCCAAGGGATATGTATTACAGGGATGTACCACTTTTCAAAAAGCAAAATGTCGTGGACAATGTGAGCGGCTTCCCATATACATCGGCTGTGGTTCAAGATTAATTTTGCGTCATGGTAGCTCGTCGATGATCTTGCGGCGACGTTCGAGTTGGAGCGTGCGGACTTGAACGTAGTAAGTCGCTCAATTTTAGCTCACTTGGTTTGATTTATTGTGACCCAAATAATAGCGCGCGACGTCCAAAGGTCTCGTCTGCGGCTCTGGGCTGGTCATACACCTCAATTCAGGTGAAATATTACACGTAAACGATACCGAGGTACGGTTCCCAAAGATTTGGAGTCCAAACTATACTTATGCGGTTCGCAGGGCGCACTGATCCCGGTCGGCGAGGACATACAAGCGTTCATAGTTGCTGAGGATGTTGAATGGGTCTTGGTCGTCGAGAAAGACGTAGGTCTGATGGAGAGACGACCTCCCTCCCACTAACCGCTGCCGCAGGCCGTCTTCCAAACGCTCTGCCGCCTGCGCCTCGCCACGCATCCTTCACTCCCCGGGCGCGGAATAATCATCACGGTATATCTCTTCCCGCGCCGTCCGCCCCTCCAGCGCTGACGGAGGCGCAGGGGAAAGGCTATCCCGACGTCGCCACAAGGCAGTTAGTCGCAACACTGTCCGAGTGCCTGCCCCGGCGCATCCCGCTGCTCGGAATGGTCGACGGCGATCCTTACGGACTCGACATCCTCAGCGTGTACAAGTACGGAAGCCGTGCCATGGCGCACGAGGCGGAAAAACTCGCGGCGCCGCGCGTCAAGTACCTCGGCGTGTTCGCCAGCGAGCTGGCTAGGTGGCGGCTTTCCTTCTTCGGCATTGTTTTTCTTAATCAATATTGGGTCAGCTACGGCGTCGACCGCGATGCGCTGTTGCCGATTACGGAGCACGACGAGAAGAAGGTACGTGCAGGGGCGTTTCCGTCTGTTTCCATTCCACCAACGGTTCGACTTTTGTGCAGGCGAGGGCAATGTTGAGCCGCCCAATACCGGCGAAGTGGAAGTGCGTTCCTTCAAGGTGGGGATTCGACAACCTCAGGCTGACGTGCGACACAGAAAGGAGCTCTCGCACATGTTGCACGCGCGGCGCAAAGCGGAAATCGAGGTTTTATCGAGCGTCAAAGTTGGTTCGCCGCCGCCGGCGTGGAAAGACGACGATATGAGCGATGTGGTGGGTTCCCCGGAATCGTCCGGATCGACGAGCAGTAGCAACAGTGGGCTAGATGGAGCCGACACGCCACCGACAAGCCAAGGTGGGGACGCACCGACGGAGAGTCTGCTTATGCGCTATCTGTTGGCGAAAATTGGAGACTATGTCGACCGGGCGAAGGCGCGAGATGGTGGCTCGCAGTAGTAATGACGCGCGCATAAATCGGGCAGTGCTGACGATGTATTTTGAAGAGAGACCCGCGGTTTGCCATAGCTGAAATAAAAGATACATAGAAAGCTATTTTTAGCACTACGCGTTCCAACGCGGCAGAACAACGCCGTTCGACACTTCGATATAAAATACAGCGTGTAGGTCCATAGCGAGTTATAACTGATCCGAATAAATCAAGATATCATACGTCTTGGTGGCGGATCCCTGAAAAATCGCTGCGTGCATTGCCTCCCTCGCTCCGTCTCTCTGTGCCAACAGGAATAAAGCTTCACCGCCTCCCGCAGCGACCTCACCGGCTCGTGGTCGGGTGCATACGGCCAACACGACGGAACGTCGAGGACGAGGCTTTCGCGGGGTTGTCCTGCGTCGTTCCGCACCCAGGCGGACACAAATGCCTCCTTCCCGGGCACGGTCGACGGGCCTTCGTGCATAGGAGTCACCACCGTCTCTTCGCTCCCGGATTTCGACTGGGCGTGGGGCTCGGATTCGTCGTCGGATTCCGAGACTAGGGACTCGGGATAGCAGCTCATGAGGAATTTCGCGGGAATGGGGAAGGCTCGCCACTGCGAGGTCACGCTACCACAGAGTCGTTTCCAAGCCTTGGAAGTGGGAGCAGAGGATCGGCATGATCGGCAGTAAAACAAAACGAAAAACGGGTTAGTGGACGATGTTACGCGAGGAAAGTCGTCGTAAGGGGAGGCGAGTCGCCGAGAATCTTGGCCAGGCTGCAAGAGAAAGAAATCGACGTCCGTATCGAGCGGAACGAAGATGTATTCGTATTCCCCCGAAATTTCCTGTGACAAGATTAGTGAATCAAATAAATCGAAGGATATGATACTCACGGTGAGAAACGACTTTCGTTGTGAAAGCGGCACGGTGTCATTATATATCTGCAATGAGAGCTAATGTTTCCTCTGTCGGAACCAACGACCAACTGCCCCTTGGAAGTTTTTCCATAGACTTTCGGACTACAACGAATTATCAATGCTTATTGCGCGCGAAACCACTATAAAGTATACTGCGTTCGTGTGTGGGATCGAAGGTGTGTATCTCTAACCCCCACAAGTATTCTAGATGCCGATGCTGGGTACGGACCATGAGTAATAATATGAAGGAGAACGCCAGAAGATACTCACCAGCCGAGTATCGTTGGGGAATAGCAGCTTACTCACCAACGGCGCGTTGTCGTTGGGAGAGGCGGCGAGAGCGCTGAGTGGCACTGCGGCGGACATGGTGAAAGCAGCAAAACACGCGACACGTTTTTAAATCTGGCCGCGAATCAAATTGATGCGCCATTGTTACCTCGGTCCGAACTGACCGCTGTAAAATAATCCAGCCCTGCGAAGAGTTTTAAGAGGAAGAGCGCAAGAGAAAGAGAGGATTCAATACTTGAACTGAACATCTCGTTCCTTGTTCTAACTGACAATTGGGTGCTTCTCCTCTATGCGCTGAGCGCACTCTTGAGACGCACGCAACAATACCGTCGTATCGCCCATAGACAGAGTTCGCGAGGAGTAGCAATCCTCGTATCTGCCGAAAGACTCGAGCGAGTTCTGAATGCCGACGCACTCGAACCGGCCGCGGCCGAGTGTCGCGGAGTCGGCCTACGGTAACTCTTGCGTCGAGTTTCAAGGCCAGAGCAGAATCCTAGGACGGGAATTCCGCCGCCGTTGACCTATACCTTCCTCTGTTATCGTACTTGCGTCGTGCGATACTTATTGGGCCTCTGGAGTGCACATTCTTTCATCTGGGACGTCGAGTTTGGGTACCGCGTCCCTTCCCAGCTTACTGGGGTCAGTGACGTGGCTGGTCGGTCCAGAAAGCCAAACCAAGATAAGGGCTGAACTGAAGGATATTTCTTGACATGAGTGTTTGAAGCAAAATTGGACGTTACACAGCCCCATGTCTACTTGGGCCCCTCCAGCTCGTCCTCACGTAGCGGTCCATCCGTCGACGTACAGCAGCAGGACAGACTGGGTCGAGGACGACGCCTGGGACAGCGGCAGCGACGAAGACGAGCCCTCGTCGTCCAAGGCGTCCTCGTCGCGTGTCCCTGTGCCTGTCCCCACTCGTCCCGGCGCTCAGCACTCGTCTTCCTCCACTCTTGCCTTCTCCTACACCCATGTATCTGCACCGAACCCTAGCTCCTACCCACCCCGCGAAACCCCACAAAAAAACGGCTGGACCATCGTCAAAACTAAGCAGGAGACACCGTCGACGCCCTCAGAGGACGCCCGCGAGGAGCCCCCCGCCGACGCCGATGTCGAAGGGGACATGATCCTCGGCGATCTCGAGCCCGATGCAATGGAGCCCATGGACATCTTGCCGCCGCTCAAGCGCGCTGCCGACCTCGCCGTCGTTCGCGAAGACGTCGACGATATCGTAAATGACCCCCTGGCTGCCGTCAGGCACCGGCCACGTCGCACGGATAATTCCCCGCGCCGTCTCAGTCCTCCAAATTCTCCAGAGAGCGCGGAACGGTCTGAGAAACTCATGCGCGAACGCTCCATCCGCACCAATCGTCGCCACAAGTTTGTCGAGTGTCTCTCGAGCCAGGATGTTAATATTGGTGCGCTTTTGCCAGTACTTGTGAGCGTCTGTTGAATTAATTTATTAGCCGAGCTACGAAAGCTCGCTTGGGCGGGCATTCCCGCCGACTTACGACCGATGGCCTGGCAGTTATTATTGGTGGGGTTCTTTTTTCCAGGTGCACGTCGAGACACGTCTCACAAAATCCCGCAGGGCTACCTCCCACTCCCGACACCCTTACGAGCGTCCACCCTCGCCCGGAAGCGCGGCGAATACCTCTCCCTCGTTGAGCTCGCCTTTGCCCGCGACCGTGAAGGCCTCGATCAGCAAATCTGGCACCAGATCGAGATCGATGTTCCCCGCACGCGCCCAGGCGTCCGTCTGTGGATGCACGCCGCCACCCAGCGCGCCCTCGAGCGCATCCTCTACGTGTGGGCCATCCGTCACCCCGCAAGCGGCTACGTGCAGGGCATCAACGACCTGGCGACGCCCTTCTTCCAGGTCTTTCTGTCCGCGTACATCGACGCCGACCCCGAGACGTTCGATCCCGCCGCGCTCCCACCTCGCGCACTCAACGCCGTGGAGGCGGACGCGTTTTGGTGTCTCAGCCGCCTGCTCGATGGGATACAGGACAACTACATCTTCGCGCAGCCGGGCATCCAGCGCAGCGTGCGTCGCATGGCGGAGCTCGTGGGCCGCATCGACACGCCGCTCTCCGCGCACCTCGACGCGCAGGGCGTCGAGTTTATGCAGTTTGCATTCCGCTGGATGAACTGCCTCCTCATGCGCGAGATTAGCGTCCGGAATACCATCCGGATGTGGGATACGTATTTGGTGTGTGCCTCCCTCCTTTACGCTGCGAATTTTTAACATTGACAAACGACACGCACAGGCTGAGGGACCGGACGCGTTCTCGCAGTTCCATCTGTATGTGTGCTCCGCGTTCCTCGTAAAGTGGAGCTGACAAGCTGCGCCAGATGGACTTTCAGGTGCGCGTCTCGTCCCTCAGTTCATTTATTCGTTCATTGATCATCCACCACTATATCTTAGGGCATAATCATGTTCCTGCAATCTCTCCCGACGCAAGAGTGGGGCGACCACGAGATCGAGATGCTCCTCAGCGAGGCCTTCGTGCTCAATTCGATCTGGCACAACGCGCAATCTCACTTTCAGAGTTGAGGATCTATGTTTTGTTTCTCCCCTCCTCGTCCTCGACTCTCGCTTGTACCCGTGCGCCGGCGGATTTCGAGCTGATGTATTCCGGGGCCGGCGTTTTTTGGAGGGAGGTGAAAATCGGCGCAGGACGGACGCTGCTGCTTGCCCTTTCTTCGTCCTCGTATTTATCGCAATGGTGTAACAACGCACGCAAGCAAAGCAAACAGATATTTGTATGTAACACGCATGGTAGAGGTGCGGAATTAAAGCGAATTTGGAGGCGCGTTGAATGCAAAAAAAAAAGTACCTGCATGGTTTCAGGCGATGCCACAGTTAAATTGGCCTGAAATGGTGCGCGCCTGCTGTGGATAATATTAAGCAGATTATGCAGAGCAACAACATACTAGCACAACACAAAAAAAGCAAGGTAGGCAATACGGCAAGAACCTCAGCTGGTCTTGATCTGTGCAATCTCCTTGTCAAGGGCGGCCTGAAACTCCTTCGCCGCGTCCTCAGACCGGAACCGGAGACTGTAT
Organism: Mycena metata; assembly: GCA_029378385.1. Taxonomy (NCBI): domain Eukaryota; kingdom Fungi; phylum Basidiomycota; class Agaricomycetes; order Agaricales; family Mycenaceae; genus Mycena; species Mycena metata. The sequence continues at coordinate 34,646 of JARKIB010000694.1, forward strand.
GTCTGCGGCTCGCCCGCTACATCGTGCCCGATGAACGTCAACGACTTCTTCGCCTGTGACGCTTTGAGGCCGGAGTACAGTGCGAAATTCTGCGATTGAGTTGGTTAGACTTAGGTCAGGGTGAAGAGCAAGGAAAACGAAACGGACAATCAGTATCTTCCCCGAATTACTATTCCGCAAGAGAAGCCGTCGCGCCGACGTCTCTTTGTGTCTTTTTAAGCGAAGGAACCCGATCCCAATATCGAGCCAGCCGCCATCGCCGGCCTCTTCCTTCTTCCGCAGCCGAAATGCCTTTATACGCGCGGTCTGCACAGTCTCTTCATCCTCCTCACCCTCGCCCTCGGCGTCCAGGCCCGTAGGCGTGTCATTACCGAACAACGTCGACCCCGAGCTCGCCTCCTCGGTCGTGCTCGCCACTTCCGTCTCCTGGCTGCCAAGATCTGTCCCCTCACCATCCCCCTCGCCCTCTTCCTTCTTCTCGTCAACGGCCTTCTTCTCCTCGCCTTTATCCGGATCGGCCCCGCCCTTCGGTGAACCAAAGCCGAACCCGACGGGGTTCCCGATGCTTCCGCTCCCGCTGAACGAGAACGGCGGGGGGGTAGAGGAGCCGAACCCGCTGCCGCTCGCGGCTCCAGCACCGCCGAATATCGACGGTGTAGATTTGGCTCCGCCGAAAGGTGACGGTGACGCGGCCGAGCCGAACGGAGACGCGTTCGTACCGAAAGGAGACGCGGTTGCACCGAACGGCGAAGAGGTGGCGCTCGCGCCGGACCCAAAAACGGAGGTCGAAGCGGAGGAACCGAAAGGAGAGGAGGAAGAGCTGGGGGGAATGCAGACGGGGCAGAGGGAGCAAATATGGAGGGTTTGGGCGTGGTAGAAGAGGAGGATGAGAAGGAGAATGGGTTGGTGGCGGCTGCTGCTGGTGGTGGTGGATCGACGGCGCCGTTGATTTTCGGTTCTGCGGGTTTACCGAACCCTGCGAAGACGGCCGGAGGGGCGGGCATTTTCGCCGGAGCTGCGGGGGTGGCGGAGGGGGGAGGTGCGGCCGGCGGTGCACCGAAGGGGGACGGAGACGGCGCAGAGGAACGCGCCGGCGCGTCAGATTTGGCGCGGTCGTCGAATTCCTTCTGCACGTCGATGCGCAAACTACTGTAGCGACCTAGAAGAGCGGCCACGTCTGTGAAGGGGTCTTGATCGATTGCTTTTGTAATGGCAGCGAGGATAGACACGTTGAGGCCACGGAGAGAGCTGTAATACTTCAATTCGGCATCACCTACATCACTATCAGCTGCTGCAGCTGGCGTGTTCGATTGGGGTGGTGGAGGCGGTGCGGAATTGGTTGTAGGTTTTGAAGAGGAGTCCCCAAGGAATGAGGCAAAGGTTTTGGTCGCGTTAGAAGCCGTCGGTGCAACCGCAGGTGTGCCAGAACTAAATAATGTAGATGGTGTTGGTGTCCCAGGCGTGGACCCAAAGATACTGGATGTTGGCTTCGGTGGAGGGAAGCTCGGGGATGAAGATGGAGGTGCGAACGAAAAGGCATTGCCGGCGCTGCCCGGAGTGCCAAAGCCGCTGAAGGAGCTGAATTTAGTGGGCGAAGGGGTTGCAGGATTCTGTCCGGGCAGAAATTTATCTTGCGACTGCAATACAAAGTAAAAGTGATAACGAACCTCGACAGAACCGTTCCCTATTGCCGAGTCAGAAACCGACGCACCCAGTGGTGAGCCTGCCATCCTCCGGGGCATTGCTCGTATCCTAATTTGCGCGTCAGGTCAGCTAATTCCCTGAACAAATTTCTGCCAACTTTCTCGTGGCGAGGACCGCATCGTCCGCCTTATGGAAAGCGCCATCCCCCGAAACTTCCTGCAGAAAAAATTAGACAAGATTCAGTGGTAAATCGAGAGCATTACCTCGACTTCCGGGTCGTCTTCGCCCTTGGAAATTTGCCTCTCTGCACCGCGCTTCATGTCGTGTTGAACGTCGAGGTCATAAACCAAATGTAGCACGTGTCGAGGCTGATGGCGTTCAAGGGAAACACGAACAAACTCAGGTCCTTCTTGACGCTCTCCGTCAACTTCGCACTGTTCTCCGATCTCTACCGCGTGTCAGAGGCAGACGTTCAATGTCGAGCTTCTGTTGTCCGTTCCCCTCCAGTCTCATCGTAAAAAAAACTGGGAATCGTCATCGCTGAGATTCAACACCTTCGTTCATCTCACAAGCAGACTCGGAGAAGAACCACCAAACGGACGCACCCATTGCCTAGAACGCTGAGCATGGCCAGGCCAACCGCGCTACCGGTATCGCTTCGGCCGCCCTCTGAGCTGCACTACCGGCGACCGAAGGAATTTTTTTTATGGCGGTTGGGACAAGGTGATGAGCATGGAGGGCTTGGGCCTCACAGACTGTTGCGTGCGTCTCAAGAGTGCGCTCAGCGCATAAAGGAGAAACCCGACTGTAAATCGAAACAAGGAACAAGTGGGTATCGCTCGAACGATCCGCAGTTGTACGTTAGCCTCTCGTAAAGTCGGAATTGTGATCCCTCTCTCCTTCTCTTAAGCTGCTCCTCTTGAACAGTATCTTCGCGAGCCTGAGATGTAAGTTTTTCACAAAATGAGCGGTCAATTCGGACGGAGGTAACAATGGCGCATCAATTTGATTCGCGGCCAGATTTAAAAACGCGTCGCGTCCAGCTTTCTCGCCGCCTCTCCCAGCGACAACGTGTCGTTGGTGAGTAAGTTGCTGTTCGCCAAAGATACTCGTCTGGTCAATACGTTGTGTTCCAATTGGTCTATTTTAATGGCTATTCATAGGTCCGCGATGTGGGGGTCACACTTTGCGTCGGAGCCCGAATGCTGAAGCCGTGCAATGGTGCGCCGCACTTTTCAACGCGCACCCTCAGGACGCTGGGAAGGTAAGAAAAGGAGGAAGAATTTGGGTCAAAAGTAAGATTTAGAATCTGGCGTAAGGGGAAAGAAGAAAGGGCATTTTCGAAGAACCAAATATGAAAGCCACAACAATGTATTGAAGCAATTGCAGCAATAATGTATTCCAAATCCTAATAATGTAAGTATTGTACGATGTGTGTTCCAAGTGATAATAACAAAGAGAGAGAGTTAATGAGTGGTATAAATGCTATTTAGTGACGACGGAAGAATCCCTTTCCTCCCCTGGGGTTGGGAATGACACCCTCGACGCAGGAGTTACCGCGAACCGAAACAGTGAGATTTCCGCTGCACTCCGTCACGACGCAGCGTCCCCTGGAGCAACTGACAGCGTCCGCGCCTGGGATGGCGCTGCAATCTTCGCCGGTGGAAGGAGAGCCGCCTACACATCCACCGCAAGACTCAAGCGAGTTCTGGATGTCGACGCACTCGAATGTACCCGAACCGGCCATGACAGGGCACAGCGCCTGAGAGAACGGGCATGCGATGATTTTCTGCTCGCGAGGCTGAGAACGATGGGACGGGACTGGGTTGGCGATGCAGCTGGAGGAGCTGGAGGAACCGGCGGGTGAGGACGTTCCGTATGGACAGAAGGAGCACTGGGTCAGGCCCCCTGGTCCGTACGTGTCACGAGGACAATTGCTGCACGAGCGGCCAATAATGGGCAGGATAAACTGTCCTGGGGAGCAGCCTCTGCACGACGAAGAGCCCTGTGTGCCGGATTAGGAAGGGAGTCCGGGCGAAAAGAGTCTGGGCTTACGGGAGAAGAGACTTGTCCGTTCGTGCAGGGAGAGCAAGCACCGCCGGCGGCCGAGAAGGTGTTTGCCGGGCATTTAGTGCACGAGGTCGCGTCCGCCGCGCTGGATTTTCCAGCCGGGCAATTGACGCAGGAGTTGCCGCCGGATATATATTGGCCAGCAGGACAGTGTTGGGCACACGCCGAAATGGACTGGGAACCCTAGCATAGTGGTGAATATCAAAGGATCGCAGTGAGGATATCAAAGGCTTACTGCGAGGGAAGTCTTGGTTCCAGGACAGGATGTGCAACTGCCAGTACCACCATACGAGTATGTGTTCGCGAGGCAAGTGGAGCAGGAAGCATCGCCGGATTTCGAGTACTGGCCGGCGGGACAAGCAGTGCAGGTATGAGCATCCACGCCGCTAGTCTTGCCGTCCCCACAAGGTAAGCAGGAGTTGCCCGAGATGTAGTTCCCGGCCGTGCAATGTTCTGAGCACGCCGAAACGGACGTAGAACCCTGCCGAAGTGGTTAGATTTAGGCTTAAAATGGTGGGTTTGACGACTTACTGCTGGCGAGGTACTGCTTCCGGGACAAGTATCGCAACTGGTCCCATCAGTCGTGTATGAGTTGGCAGCACAAGTGGTGCACGAAGGTGCATTGGTGGTGGTGCTGTAGTCTCCGACTGCGCAAGTTGCGCACGTATTCCCTTGGACGAAGTGACCGGGCTTGCATGAAAGGGGAGAGCATGTTTCACCCTGTAGTTCAGTATTAGTATGTCGAGAAACTTCTTCATCGAGAGTTTGAAAACTCACAGCGGTAGATGTGTATCCGGACTGGCATGCGTCGCAGGTCGCTTTGTCGATGGAAACCTCCTGGTTGTCGACACACACAGTGCAGGTGGTCAAAGAGTCCTTGGGGTTTGCCGATCCGGCCGCGCAGTCAGTGCATTTGTTGACGTCGATGAACTGGCCGGCGTCGCAGGTGAAGGGAGAGCACACTCCACCCTGGATTCAGCATTGATATTAGTATGTGGAAGAACTCCCGATGAAGAATTGAAACTCACAGCGGTGGATTTATATCCGGACTGGCATGCGTCGCAGGTCGTTTATCGGCGGAAACCTCCTGGTTATCGACACACACAGTGCAGGTGGTCAAAGAGTTCTTGGGGTTCGCCGATCCGGCCGCACAGTCAGTGCACTTGTTGACGTCGATGAACTGGCCGGCGTCGCAAGCGAATAAAGAGGAGCACACTCCACCCTGGATTCGGCATTAGTATCT
>JARKIB010000695.1:0-39541 GCA_029378385.1 Mycena metata
GTCTCTTGGAAGTGGCGCTCAAGGACTCAAGGAAACCCGCACCTTACTCGTCGATGAGTTCACCGTCGCCTCTGAGTCTGAGTCTCGACGCTCGACAGACCGCTGAGCCCGCTCCTACGGAATCTACTGGCCCTCAGGAGCCTCCTCCCAAGATACTGATCTACCAGGCAAGCCTCGAGGCATTTTACCTTGTCTGAAGGGATCCTGATCCATGAATCGGCGAGACAGACCCTGATCTCATTCTCCAAAGCTGCGTGTAGTGCCAGAGTTTTCGGGGTACGTGCGTTCTACGCATTTCAGACTGGCGTATTTATTTCAGACAGTCGAAGCCGCAATCAAATCGTTAGGCTGCAGCGGGTTCTGGATGGCTATTTGATTTCCATGTCATCGGAGAGTGTTGTTGATGCCGTCGCCAAGAGTTTGGAATGTCGAAGAACGTTGTTGGAGGTATGGACTTCACCCACAGGGCGATTCTAAATCCCGTGTCCTAATTATTTCTTACCTAGCTTGCCTCCGAACACGGTCTCACAAGTGATCCAAACCTACGACACTCTCTGCGCGCAGACGAGGGCAGCCTTGTGACACACATTACGTCCATCTTCGACTCCAAAGCCGCCGAGCATGACGTGCTCAATCTCGAGGGCGATTCAAGCCCAGTGTTTTCCTCGATGTTGTTCAAGATGTTAGTCGTGTCTCGTTTAAATCTTTTTATCAATTAATTCTTGATTTTAGGCGCTAGACCGAGGACTTCTAATGGCACAAACAGCATGCTCAGAAGGCTCATCGCATAATCCGCAAGCTCTCTGAAGCATGCGATAAGCTTCCTTCCTCACTCTTCATCACCGGATTGAGTGGCAGAGGAGAACATCCTACTTTCGGAGGCGGATTTGGGAGCGTCTATCGCGCCTCATATGACAACAAGCCTGTGGCACTGAAAGTCATGCGGCATTTTGTGCAGGGCTCGGAGTTGCGAGAAATTCGTGTGGTGAGTTTCCAGAATGTTTGCCTGATCGGCTTCACTCATAAGCCTAGAAACTCTGCCGAGAAGCCCTCATTTGGAAAGAGTTACACCATCCGTATATCTTGACCTTCATCGGCATTGACCAGGACAGTTTTCCTTCCACTCTTGGCATGGTGTCCCCCTGGATGGAGCATGGCACCATTTTGAACTATCTCAACATTCACGGCCGCTCGACCGTGGATAAGCTGGTCAGTTTCTGTTCCTATTCGTACAAATTATCACCATGAATTGCCATTGTCAGCTCTTCGAAATTGCGCAAGGTCTTCAATACCTCCATTCACGCAATATCGTTCACGGTGACCTGCGAGGGGTACTCATAAGTCTCATAAATATGCCGCTTGATTAAACTTTATCCGCAGGCAAATATTCTCATCAGCGAAGCCTGGACTGCATGTTTGGCGGATTTCGGGCTCAGCGCTCTCGCTGACACCACATCCACATTGCACAGCACAAAACGATCCGGCAGCCTTTACTGGATGGCCCCCGAATTGATCGACCCCGGCCGTTTCGGCTCTGAGTTTCTCCGCACGCCAGCTAGTGATGTGTACGCATTCGGGTGTGTCTGTATGGAGGTATGATGTTCCGCTGCTTGTCCCATTCATAGCTCAGGCTTGTTCAGTTGTACACCGGCCGACCTCCATTCTCAGAAGTATCCGATATTGCAGCATTGTTTAAAATCCTCAATGGGGAACGAGTACAGCAACCGACTGGAACCCCCATGATGTCAGACACACTCTGGCAATATGTGACAGAGTTCTGGGCAAGCGACCCTCCAACCAGGCCATCCAGTAAAGTCGTGGTCCAGAACATGCTTTGGCCGACTCTTGAGCCGGACACAGAGGAAGATGGTTCACTTCACGGGGAAGATTCCCCGAAGTCACCCAAGAGCTCAGAATTTGGGCCAAGAGTATATGCCAGTATGTGTCTATCCCTGTAGTTGGAGATGTACTTAGCTGAAATTTGTAGCCCCGACCTCTAGGGATGATCCTGATGATGTCGCGTCTACTAAGGGCGAGGACATTGATATTGTTGGTGAACCCGGACAGAGCTACCAATGTGAGTGGCAAGCTTATGCAGCTATGTCTCTACTTTCGTAGTTTCGACATAGACTGAAGCGAAATTTCCAGCCACAACCTCTGAAGATGAGACCACCGATGTAGCATCTACCAAGCACGAGGGGGTTGACACTGGATTCGGAATGGGAGGGGGTAACAGATCACTTCGCAACAAACAATCTCTGGCGCCAGCTGACAACTCTGAATGTGAGCTGCAAGCACATGCATGTACGTGTTTGTTGCTGTAGTTTGGAAAGAAACTAAGCCAAAAATCCTAGCAGGTGCCTCCAATGATAATCTAAATTATGTAGCTGTGGCAGCGACAGAGGGCGAAGGCTTCCCTATTTCTGACAGGTTGAGAGATGTCATACGCGGGGAAGGGACGGCCGATTCGATCTTAACTCTGGTAGAAAGAGGTGCTGATGTCAACGTAGTGGTTGAAGGTAAGCACATTTTGCTTTGAAATGGTGTCAACGTAGATAACTCCACCCTAGATGGTGACTGGGCAACAGCACTTCAGCTTGCATCATCTCGGCCGGACATGATATTTGTCGCCAAACTATTGAATCATGGAGCAGACCCTAATATATGTGGTAGGGCTGTTTCCTCTTGAAGTCTATAGGAATTAATTGGTTGCTCAGGTGGCAAGTATGAGACTGCATTGATTGTGGCCTCTTCTCAAGGACATGTGGAGAATGTCAAAGAGTTGCTGGCAAAGGGGGCAGACATAAATGCCCAAGGTAAGTATTTGTGACTTGTGAGGATACATGGCTCAGGTAGTATTCAAAGATGGCCACTATGGGACTGCACTCCAAGCAGCGTCGTTTGGGGGTCACATCGAAGTCATCCAACTGCTTGTTGAGAAGGGGGCGGACGTAAATGCCCAAGGTAAGTATTTGTCACTTGTGAGGATACATGGCTCAAGTGGTATTCGAAGGCGGTCGCTATGGGACTGCACTCCCAGCAGCGTCGTTTGGGGGTTACATCGAAGTTATCCAACTGCTTGTTGAGAAGGGGGCGGATGTAAATGCCCAAGGTAAGTATTTGTCACTTGTGAGGATACACAGCTCAAGTGGTATTCGAAGGTGGCCTCTATGGGACTGCACTCCAAGCAGCGTCGTTTGGGGATCACATTGAAGTTATCCAGCTGCTTGTTGAGATGGGGGCGGATGTAAATGTCCAAGGTAAGTATTTGTCACTTGTGAGGATACACACCTCAAGTGGTATTTGAAGGCGGGGACTCTGGGACTGCACTCCAAGCAGCATCATATCGGGGTCTCATTGAAGTTATCCAACTGCTTGTTGAGAAGGGGGCGGACGTAAATGTCCAAGGTAAGTATTTGTCACTTGTGAGGATACACAGCTCAAGTGTTATTTGAAGGCGGCTACTATGGGACTGCACTCCAAGCAGCGTCGTTTGGGGGTCACATCAAAATTATCCAACTGCTTGTTGAAATGGGGGCGAATGTAAATGCTCAAGGTAAGTATTTGTCACTTGGGAGGATACACCGCTCAAGTGTTATTTGAAGGTGGTGTCTATGGGACTGCACTCCAAGCAGCGTCGTCTGAGGGTCACATTGCAGTTATACAACTGCTTGTTGAGAAGGGGGCGGACGTAAATGCCCAAGGTAAGTATTTGTCGTTTGCGAGGATACATGGCTCAAGTAGTATTCAAAGGTGGCCACTATGGGACTGCACTCCAAGCAGCGTCGTTTGGGGGTCACATTGAAGTTATCCAACTGCTTGTTGAGATGGGGGCAGACGTAAATGCCCAAGGTAAGTATTTGTCACTTGCAAGGGTACCGCGGCTCAAGTGGTATTCAAAGGTGGGGCCTATGGGACTGCACTCCAAGCAGCGTCATTTGGGGGTCACATCGAAGTTATCCAACTGCTTGTTGAGAAGGGGGCGGATGTAAATGCCCAAGGTAAGTATTTGTCACTTGTGAGGATACATGGCTCAAGTGGTATTTGAAGGTGGCCTCTATGGGACTGCACTCCAAGCAGCGTCGTTTGGGGGTTACATCGAAGTTATACAACTGCTTGTTGAGAACGGGGCGGACGTAAATGCCCACAGTAAGTATTTGTCGCTTGCAAGGATACATGGCTCAAGTGTTATTCAAAGGTGGCTTCTATGGGACTGCACTCCAAGCAGCGTTGTCTGGGGGTCATACTAAAGTTGTCCAACTGCTTGTTCAGAAGGGGGCGGGTGTAAAGGCCAAAGATTAGTATTTATCACTTATAAGGATACGCGGATGTGCAATGCAGGATTGATATATGATCGTCAGAAGGGCGAATCTTTGGGTGGCCTGTTTGAATCGGCACTCCGAGCAGCAGAGGCCAAGAACCGAGATGAAATTACCAAGCTACTCTATGCAGATAGAGTATGTAGATCCGAAAATTTCAATATGAGTCTTTTGACGAAATTTGAAGATGCACATACATGTACCCTGCAAAATAATTAACGATCAGCACCAGCGGCGGGAAAACCATTTAGTTGTGCTCCCACTGTAAACATTATGACCCATGAAATGTTTCCATTCCCAGTAGCTGTTAGAAGTCATCATAATGCATGCACGAGACTACACTCCTTAATTATGTCGCCATGACACTAGGTGGTTCTTGAATGACATGCCTAAGGTTATTTGGGCAGGTGTTGTACCATATCCTAACAAGCATCGTATATAAAACTGGCGGGGGGGATCCTTGAATTGCTATTTACTCGTCCGATGTTGCCTGGTATCACATGAAATTTTGGTTGTAGGGTCCTTGATATGTTCCATCTCCCTACAATACCCAATGAGGAAACCATGGGATGCTTCCTTATTTAGCAACTTTATTAATAGAGTGGAAATCATGTTTTAGCCAATAATAAAAGAGTCTAAAAAGACTTCTTATGATACTAGATTGCTCAAAGTGCTCTGTATATCTGTTGCATACCCTTAGATACTATCCCTGATTCTTGAAACATGGTGCAGATCCCCTTTCCCCTCCTCTGGAATCAACTTGCTTATTGGGACCTTCAGAGCTTCAGTGTGCAGGAAGAAACTAATGAACAATCAATCTGTGCCTCCATTGCAACCCTATCACCTCTTGCCACTGAATCTAGCACTAGGCACCACACGAGATTCTCGTTGAGACTCGAGGGTTGGAAATCGTACCAAGAAATTACCATTCCTGGAGTAGCAGGCTGCTCTTGTTCTCTCGGACAATTATTCACAAAATGCATTTCTTTAGCACCTAGGCTGTTCGCAGGGACGATCAGAACGAGATTGCAACAACCACCCGTACACCTCGGATTATTACGAATACAGGGCGTAAAAGGGAGGGTACAAGTAAAGACGAGTGCCTTGGGCCAGGAATAAGTAAAACTCCGGGGAAGAAACGCGGTCGAGCGAAACGACGGTACGGCGGCGAGGCTGCCTCGACGACGAAGATGGAGCGCTGGTCCCCAACGATGCTACGTCGACAAAAAGCTGCACGCAGGGTACACCGCGCACCCCCCAACGTAGCAAGGCAAAGGGCGCGGTGTCGACACCCCCCGTAAGAACGAGTCCGTAGAAAGAAACAAATCAAAGGTCGCCGCGGCATCGGCGCCTGCCTCAATATCACACCCGGTCCAATACCGCGAGCGCTGGGCAGACATGCAGCTCCAGCACTCACCGTCGAAAGGCCCAACGCAAGACCGAGCCCGAGCCTAAGCCCCTATACCCCACTATGAAACGAGGAAAAAGCCGAAAAAACCCGCCGCCGAGCGAGCGCACGACATCACCCCGCAGGGCGCCTCAGACCCAAGTGGGGCAGTACAGTGCAGCGAGGATACGGCACCCCGGAGCTGCAGTCGATGTATGCGTTGACGTAGTCGTAGCAGCCTTGAGCCGCGTTGTATCGTGGACCCAAAGAATGGGTGATAGGGGAAGCAGTACGTATACGCAGAGCGCGCGAGGCGCGCGTAGAAGAAACCAAGTGCCAGGGCAAGTATGCGCGAGGCTAGCAACGAAACCATCTCGAGGCATGCCTACTCGGGGCGCGCGAAAGCGTAGCGTGTCCCCCGTAGAGAGAGAATACAAAAGCAAAGGGGGTGGGGACGGAGAAGGTGAAGGCGGGACGCCGCACCGGACACAGCTCGACAGGGCGCCAGAGCCGTACGCCGAGCACGCGAAGAGGGCACAACACCCCCACCGCCGACGGGTACCCGCAGCACGACCCGCACACGAGGCAAAACGAAAACCAAAAAGCAGGACCCACCTCGTCGCTAGTCTGTAGTTGATCGCGCCCCGGTTGAAGGGTAGGTTGCTTATTACCAATCTTTTGGCGGGTGATTACAAATCATTTTCCCCCTCCCTTCACACCGCTCCATAGAACCTCCAGGGGTAAAAATTCAAACAAATCGGTGTACTTCACCACCTTATCAAGGTATCTGCATCCTCAGAATATTTTTTTCTCCGCCTTTGAGCTTGAACCAGCTTTGGCCCATGCCGTCGGCATGCCGGGCATCAAAATCTCGGCATCTTCGTTCTTGAGACCTGGCAGCTAGAGTTTGCTGGAAGCAACACTTGGGTCAATGTCTTGAGTGTAGGGGAGGCCATGCATTAGCAAAAAACGCGTCGAAAAACTCACCTGAACATCGGAGAAAATCTGTGATTTGTAATAAGCGGGCTAGCGATCAACTGATCGCCCTATCTAACAGACTACAACATGCGAGGTACGAGCGTAATTATGTTGTAGCGTCTGTCTACGAGAGACTACCTCGTCGCGGCATAGATGTTAAACACATCGTCGGTGGTCAAGCCCAAATCCACCAGCCCCCTCGCAATCTCATCGACCTGTTCCTTCAGCTGGACGTAGGTGTACCCGCTGAGCTGGAAATACTTCCACTTCTTGATCTCCTTGACCTCCCTGCCGTTGACGGTCTTGACAACCTCCTTGGCCTCCTCATGTACGTCGACGATGTCGCGCCAGCCGAGGGTGCCGCGGGTGCCGTGGGTCTTGGCAACATACTGGAGAACGTCGTATACGGTGTCGATGCCGGCGAAGGGCTGGGTGACGAGTTTGTCCGCGGAGATTGCGAGGCGGCGGGTGGGGCCGTCGGTGTCGTTTGTGGGCTTGCTGACCTCGACGGAGCCCTTGCCGTAGTAGCCTGGTTTGTTGGTCTTGCACACTGCGCCGACAGAGGTCATCGTGGATTGAGAAGGAGAGGGTAATGCCGTGATCAGCATCGATGTCATCTCGGCGGCGGACGCCCATCGCCAATTTTTTTACTTCAACGGCTTCACCACGGTGTACTGCTTCAATCATTTCAATGTCCCTTGAACTCATAACCTTCTTTTCCAGACCTCCGCTATGCAAAAATTACGCTCCTACCTCGAAACTCTGCCTCGACGCCGAAAGTCTGATCCGTTATCAAATTCAACTCCAGCCGCCAATTATCTTTCAAGTTGAAGTACTCAGCTCAGGTTAATGCTTCCCTACACCTTCAACTGAATGTATCTTGAGCTCACATGCGTTTTTTTCAGCCTGCTAGTATGCCCAGATTACGCTCCGAGGCCGAAACTTCAAGTTTTCTCCAACGTTAAATTCGACTTGCTGCGCGTATTTTTCAACTTCCAAGTATCTTATCAACGTTAGTACTTGGGCAAACGCTCATTGCGATGATCCTTGAGCTCACGGACTTCCAGGCCTCCATTATGCGAATTCTGCTCCGACCTTGAACTTCTGCCTCGACGCCGAAATTCTGATCCACCATCAACGTTCAACTTTGCCCGCAAGTTCAACACTTTTTTCTTGCGGGCCAAATTTTCAATTTCAAGTGCCTCATCACGGTCAGTGCTCGGTTCAAACGTTCTTCGGCATGTCCCTTGAGATCATCAACCCATCATTGCGCCGAAACTATCCTCCGACCTCGAACCTCTGCCTCGACACGAAATCCTTATCTGACCAAATTCAACTCTGGCCGCCAATTATTTTCAGGTTGGTACGCAATCTCACCTTCAACTGAACCTCTTCTTCGGCGCGTTACCATGCCCAAAATGCACTCGGGGGCGGGAGCCATGCTCGACTTTATTCGGCGGTTCACATGTTTGAATGGCTTCAATACGGTCAGTCATTCATTCATTCCGATAATTTTGGACTGACCCACGCAAAGCTCAACCATGCTCGGCGATCGCGGAGACTCATCAAGGTAAGCCCCTTTCCCTTGCATTCTTACCAGCGTCGAATCGAATAACGCCAAATTCTGACTCGCCTTGGGCGCCAGAACTTGGGAGTTCAACTCTTCGATGGTAGGGCTCCTCGTGTGCGTTCGTTTCACCTACTCAACCACTTCTACCTGGAAATTACGCTCCGAGGTCGAAACTATGCCCGCGCGACGAAACTTTGCCCCAAATTAAAAAATTCAACCGGTCCTACACTCTCACGGTACGCCATGGTTTGACCTTCTCTGACTCGAAGAACCCCTCCTCAATGCCGAAACTATGCTCGGAGGCCGGCCGCAGAATTCTACTCTATTCGTTCATTTTCTCGAGTTCAAGCAAGGTTGGTTCGTCTTCTTCAAATGTCACCCATGTTAATGATTCAGCCCACCGCTATGCCGAAATTATGCTGGGAGGCCGAACCTTTGATTCGACATCAAATTCAACCTCCGCAACTTCAGCATTCCATGGAGGTAAGCACTCTTAATTTATCCTCATAATGCTCGCATGAGCTCATAGGGCGCCACCTCTAACGCCCACGCCGCCGCTTTTTTTGCGTTCAAACTCGGATCAAGCCGCGCGCACGCTCATTCTCAACTCATTCAACGCAAGTTTCCATCCTTCAGCCCGTTGCATTCTGGCCGCAATTCTGCAGATTTTACGCGTCGAGCGCGCAGTTTTCGAAATCCTTTAATTTGACGTTCAGTCTCGCGCATCAAATCAACTCGGCCCGCAAGTTCTGAATGCTTCAGCGTTTGTGAAATCCTCCAGTTTCTCATCCGTCGTGCCCGCACACTTTCACCTGCAGTCTCGAATCGAGCCGCGCGGATCAAACCCAACTCGGCAATTACATGTACACTGCGAGCTACGTGAGTCCTCATCGAACTCACTCAATCCACTCATGTCTTGCACACTGACGTTAGAATCTTCAGGCCTCCGGCGTCGCACTTCGCAAATATCTTTGTGTTTCATCTTGGATCAAGCCGCGCCCATCAAACTGGAGTCGGCACAAGTGAATATGTACACTTAAAAGCAACGAGATTGAATGAGACGAGACTTGCGACGTAGCGAGTCCATGTGGCGAGTCAGGTAGGTTGGTGGACGCTTTTCGGACAGCTTATCTGTATCAGTCTCAAATTGGAGTAAATGTAGATGTGCGATATGATTCAAACATCTCAAATCGATCTACGGCTATCCATTATCGAACACCAACGACCGTTTCTGTTGGCGCAAGTGGTCGAAGTTCGTAAATATTTGGACTGTGATTATACGCAAGGCCAAAGGAAAAAGGTAACAACGCTGGTCTGAGAGCTGTTCTCTAACCATGTACCCCATACTCTTGGACCTCAGCGAGTTCTCGTAGGTTCAAACTTCAGATGTCTCTGTTAGAGCAGGACATGAGTCGAAATTCACGGGAAGAGGCGGCACGCGTACCAGTAGTAGTTTATCTTATCAGTGTCAAGCAAGTTATTGTGCGGCTGCCCGCCTCGTTCTTGCTGCTCCCGCCATCGATTCCGACGGCTCATCTTATGCTCTCGATTAAACATCGACCTCTGTACCAAAATCTCGGTAAAAGCCGTCGGACGCAGGTATTGATGTCGCTCCGCCATGCGACTGTGCAGAGGGCGGGGGAGGGGCAATTCGAAGCTCCGTATCGGGTCCAGATAAAGTGTAAAAAGAAGATGCCGCTCCCCTGAACGAAGCAAAACGTAGGGCTTGTCCTCGTCGTCATCGAAGGCATGGGCTTGTGGAATGGGAGGCAGAGGAAACCCGAAGGCGTGTGACAAAAACCACGCGGTATCGCCAAGATTGCCCTGCCACATGTCCCAGTCCCAGTACAAGTCACAGAGCATGTCCCTGCACCAGAACCGAGGATGAAGAGCAAGGTCGTCCCGTGTCCAGTGCGATGTGAACGAGCGGTCGGATACCGTCTGTCCCCGAGGTGCTCTCGGTACAAGGTTTAAATTGAGTGTTATCGGCGTCTGTTGTGCACTTGAATTGCGAAAAACACCACAGAGGTGCAAAAGACTTACGAGAGGCAGGAGTTGTGGAAGGGATACTTGATGAGCGGTCAAGTCGGGCGCCAATCCGCAACAAAGGATCGGGTCCGATTCGATGGGATCGTAAATGGCAAGCTCGCCGAAACAGTTTCCGACGACGGTATATCCCAACGCCTCGTCGAAATCCAGGGAAGGAAACGCCCAAAGAGCCGCGTCTTCTGGGTATTCATTCGCCCAGCGGATGAGAGGAGTTTCCCTTTCTGCAGCTCCCGGGGCGACTGCCGCATAGGCTAGCTGAGGATGCTCGACCTTGCCATCGTGGATTAATGCGTGCTCGGCAGAAACCCAGAGAGCCCGTTTTCCGCCCCCATTGGCGGTAAGGCGATACCAGGGCCATTGGTTTGGTGTGGTTGCAACGGATAGATGCGAGCAGGCATCGTCGTTGAATACGACATCCGTTTCAATCGTGATTATCCCAACACCGGTAGAGGATATCACCAGTAGGCGCAGCGGTTCTGAAGGTCGAGAGTTTAAAACGACAAGCTCCCAGATTTCGACCGTCTTGACCGACTTGGCGTAGACGGGGCGACCGGCAGAAGTGGGCTGAGAATAAAAGTGGAGAGTGTCATGACGAACCACGACAATAAACTCGTTCCAAAGGATGAGTGAATGGGGGGTGTTCTATAATTCTGCATGAGTCGACCGATAATGGAATTACAAAGCTTACTAACCCTGAAGTGCGGTTCGTCGACTCCGTGAGGAGGGGAAAGCTCGTATGTCGTCTCCGTCTTCCAATTTATGATATGGGGGATGTATCTGTCACGCCGCACGGCGCAGCCGATGAAGTCGCCTTGAAGCATGAGGACATGGGAGGATCCCTCGAGACGGTACAGTTCCGCAAAGCGATGAGTCCCCAAGTGCTGGACGAGGCTGATTATATGGACCGACGGCAAACTAGTGATAGCAGTATGAAGACATGCTCGAATCGAGCGACAACGCGGTCACATACCTCGGGCCCAGGCCGAGCGCAAGAACAATGCCAGAGTCCTGGATCTCTAGCTGTGCGGTTTTGACTTGACCGGGAAGGTACGCTTCCGCGATGGGCTCCATGTAATTTTGAAAGACTGAAGACATATCCCAGCAGGTGATTTTGCTGACGTGGTTGTCGGACGAAGCAACAAAGAGCAAGCTTCCGGCAACGAGACGAAGCCATGTTATTGGTTGACAAAGATTAAGGCGCCATACTTGTACCGGGAAGAGGTTGTTGCTTCTCCACCGGCGCGTGAGGCGTGAGACGCGGACTACAAGGGCTTCCAATATGGTCGCGTCCAGTAAATTAGGAGCCTTCATGCAGACAGGAAGAACGGTCTCTTTATCGGACCGAATTGCTTCCAATAAATTCATCCACAAAACCTTCGCCTGTGTGGTGGCAGCGAAGGAGCGGCAAACCTGCGATTCGCGTCAACAAACGCCGACAGCCCCACAGAGTTCACTCACCCGGCGAACGCAAAGAACATCGGTCACAGAAAGCTCCTGGAAGACGAGAAGTAAAAGGTCTCTGCTCAGAGACTGGATATCGGTGGCGGACATGGTGGATGGAGATCAAAAGAGAGTCTCAACGATCAACGATCAAAGCAAACACCTCACAACAACCTCAGAACAAGACCGTCAATAAGCAGTTTTCGAAGAATAAAGAAGAACAATGGAGGTCTCAACTCGGAGTAAGGACTGTCCGTGGCCGTGGTTACCGTGAGATCTTATACGCCGCACCCGTGAGCTCCGAGAGCCATGGGTAGTTGATTGTGGGTCCAGGTGGCCCCAGGCTGAGGTGGGTCCATCTTGTCGTGTTTCTCCGCTCTCAAGACTGGACCGAAAGCTTCCAATTACACTCAAAAATATGTATGTGAAGATGCCTTGTCGTCCTAAAACGTAGGACTTTGCTGCCAGCGGCTCTTAAGGCTTGGGCTCATCGACTGTTGTCGATCTTTGCACCTTCCAATCCGCGGATCTGGAAATTTCGGTCTAAGAGAAGTATTATCCCAAAAAACAACAATGACGATGACTCGGTTGGCATCAAACTTGTTGTACTCTCACCAATACCACCATGGGAAATGCATTGTCCTGCGAAACATGCGCCGCGCTGCTCTGAGATAGAAATAGAGGTCGGTGAGGGGAGAACAAGAGAACCAGTGTATTCTGGCGCTGTCGAAGCAACCCACCACACGTTAAATATCCAAGTCTGCGGCGCTCACCTCAACAATGTATCCTCAGCGTCCGAACCATCCCCAACAATCCGGTCAACGGCAGAATGCGTATCCCCAGCAGCCCAATCCACAACAGACACCGTATCTCCCCCCACCCAACCCGCAGCTGAATGTGTACGGTCTGCAGCAGAATCCGTTCCCCCAGCGACTCCCCGGCCCCCCGCACGTCGCGCAGAATGCGTATCCCCAGCAGCCCAATCCACAACAGACGCCGTATTTCCCCCCACCCAACCCGCAGCCGAATGTGTACGGCCTGCAGCAGAATCCTTTCCCCCAGCGACTCCCCGGCCCCCCGCACGTCGCGTATCCTCTGGGCCAGCCACTTAACCAACAGCAGAATCCGTATTACCAACAGGGCAATCAACAACCCCCCGTCCAACAGCAGCAGACCCCGTATGGCCAACAACCTGTGTATCACCAACCCATTCCAGCGCACACCGCGTACCAGGGAGCAGCCCCACCGCCACGGGTGATTTCAGTCCATAAGCACTTCGACCCAACCGTGGATGAGGTGAGATTTTTCTAATCGCCCTCCGAGCTTTCTAATAATCGTTAGATTATTCATTACATGGAACTCAAATCGCATTTATTCAATGATCCCGAGAAAGCTAAACTGTGGGATACGGTCATTAAGCCGTGCTTGTGAGTGAACACCGCATTATTTTCTTGCCGATGCCATAATAGATATGAAGGGATGCAGAGAGAAGCCGTCTCGTACCACGGAATACGGGCGTGGCCGAACACGTTACAGTTCCCGGAACTTATGACCTTAAAATGCGAATTTCTGACATATATTCTGCACTTGGTGAGTCGCTCGATGTGTATGGATGTTCAACACAGTTGACGGCAGACGTCAGGATATATTGTAACGGAGACTGACCGTTATCAGTACACCGAGCAAGATCTTAAAGATCCCGCCCGACTGACCCAGATACATCACAAAATCCTGGGGCATTTCGGGAAATGGGTCAATATTTTGTCCTCAAAATTTGAGCAGCCGGACGACGCAATGCCATCAACGGTGTGCATTATGTTCGGCCCCCCTACGAACCCGTCTTCATCCACTCAACCCCTGCTCATGGCGGTTTTCCCCAACCTGTCCGGAGCGAGTAAGAAGGAGGGACTTAAACTCCAGCAAGACAACCTTGACGGGATCACGTCTGGATTGGCGTTTAGCAACAAGCTCTCACCGCGAGAGAAGCTGTGGGTGGAACAGGCGTTCGGACATTGCTCAGAGACCTTGGGTTGGCTTTAGTAAGTTGGGTCTTCGAACATTTCCCGAGGCTGACCCGTGATAGTCTGATTGACCCTCACGCCGTCATACCACCATGTCTGCTTTATGGCTTGACCGTGAAGACAGCAATATTTCGGTGGATGGAAAGATATAGCGTCCCACAAATGAAGGCCGACCTCCGATCACCCTGTCAGAACTGCATTTTCGTCATCAAGAACATCAACGAGGCTTTGCAATCCGCGTCTCCACACTCTTCCGAAACCTTCAGATACACCGATCAGACACCTCTATACACCGCCGGGGCGCGTGTGGGCATCACGACCGCGGGAGCAGTGTGCGCCAGAGATGGCTGTCGGAATACAGCCACTTCCACCATCCAGTGCCATTGCCACCAATTATGGTTTTGCAGCGAAAAATGTCGTAAGGAGGAGTGGAACCGGAAGCACTACAAATTGTGCCCACACTTCAGGTTCTGCTCATGGCCAGAATGTAAGTGGCCGACAGGCGCTGAACTGGAGTGCACGGGGCCGTGTTCCAGGACGCGAGGGAAGGTTCCGTCTCGCTATTGCAGCCCTGAACACCGAACCAACGACCAGATTGCCCATAGGGATTGGTGCTACGGCCCGAAGAGCAACTCCGAGCCCAGGGTCTGGAAGCGTATGCAGGCAAAGTTGGAGGCGATGTATGGACAAAGAGGATGATAAATGATAGTGAATATTAGCGAAGTTTAACAGGAATGCACCAGAGTGACCATTATTCGCGTGATCCATAACGAAGAACATTGTAAATATATATCCAAGCCTTGCTCCAAGCAATGTTCATTGTTCTGTTCAACGTTGAACATCAAGTTTCAACCGTGAGACTCGCCGATGATGCGATCACCTTTGGATCTGTCGACGCCTCCAATTCGAGAACCCTCCACAACAGTGCTTACCATCTAGCCCGCACAGGTTCATCAAGGTCGCAGACACTCTTGCAAGTTGTCTCGGGTCGTCGGTTCACTTCGTAGTGTTGTCATCCCTCAAAACGATGCATCCATCCTCAAATACCATGTCGCTGTCAAGTCGAAACCTCATTCGCCACCTGAAGTCCCGGAAGACAAATTCCTCAATAAACGACGCAGTCATCTTCAAATGTCATATCGCTATATCAGACCCGCATGCCCGCTCAAGTCGCTCTTCGCCCGCCAAGCCTCTAAAATTGCAAACTCACTTCGAGTTCTTCGATGGATCAAACACTCTACACACCTGCTGTGCGATCTGCTGTGGAGCAACCCCATCGCGGGCTTTGGCCACGAGGAGGAGCACGGGCCGGCGTAGGTGAAAAAGAAACAGCACCCGCGGGTGGCATTCAAGTGCAGGAACATCGTCCCCGCTCCTCGCGATACTGTCGATCTGCTCCGACGACGAGTTGGAGGACTCGGGCTCGGACTCGGAGAAGGGCAAGACGGGCGCGAGTACATACTCTGTAGCGTATGCGGAGTTAATATTTCGAGGCCGAATCCACCACCTTTCGAACCCATGTCCCATGATGAGCTCGAACATCAAAACCTACGGGCTGTCTAGACTCGAGCCAGTAGTTATTCGGGATATTGATGACAGTCGATCAAAAGGCCAGCTGAATAACCTCGGTTCGTTGAAAGCCACGAAAGATAAGTTACCCAAGAGCCGATAAAAAATGCCCATCCCGGATCGAAATGGGCAAGAGCAAAGGCGGCAGAATGCCGCCCGGCAGCGTCTTTCACAGAAACACACAAGAATTACTGACATAAACAGGGTCAATAACGTGGTTAGATAGCGACGCAGCGAGGGCCAACCGATAACACCGAGAAGCGTCCAATATGCCGAGATCACCTAGTTATGAGCGTATTATGCATGGTCCAAATGAAGATGATAACGCAGAGGCTCACGTTTATCGTGGGTAGGATAGGGTTGAAAAAGACGCAAAATATGACGGTCACGCCAGACTGCGAGGAATATTAAATCTTTGAAACGTCAGCGGGAGTCGAGGAGAAAGAAATCAAACAGACGCACAGGTGTGCCAGGGCTTGACCACTCAGTCCGGGAGAAAGATCCCAGCTCCGGGCACGACAATTGAGCGGTTCCCTGAAGATATCTGTATTCCAAGACATCAACACAAAAGGGCTCCAGCTGTACTCGCGAAAGTGACCGAAACTACACGCCGACCATAGTCAACCATCCGTTGATCCACGAGAAAAGGAGTCGCCGCCGGGGGGAGGCGAGTCGGAAGCACCAGTACTTAGTAAGCTTGCGCAGATTTTACCAAGGGAACATGCCAGAAGGAGGGTGGAGAACGAGACTGTCACTCAGCTGGAAGGAAAAATACATGAGGCAACCTGGAGGACGATTATTATTGATTACCCCCAGATGATCGTGGCTGGCCCACACGCCACCAAGGATGTAGCAATTGGTGCGGCGAGACAGAACACTGTTTTGTGGGGTCAGAGGACTGTCCTCACGACGATAAGAACGTCAAATAACGCACGGACAGCCATCATAGCTTCATTATCAAGGCAGGTCAAAGATGTTTCAGTGTTTCTCCAAGCGTCGCTGTAGGAAGTCTTGAAAAAATGTGTCGACCCAACAAACTGACGTCCACCTACTGAATAGAATATAGAACAGTCCGCGAGACTAGCTTTCGGTAAGCAGACAGCAGCCTTCTAATTCAATTCGGGACATCCATACCCTCGTCATTTCTTGCTTGTACCCCAGCTTCTCCAGGTCCGAGTCGGCAGTGGTATAGTTTTCCTTGCGTATTCCTGACTGGAGCGCTGGGTTGGCGTTGGCCTGCATTGAGTTGAATACTGGGTCGGCGTATGGGACGATAAGCAAGCTCTTTATCCCAGCGGGCTTCGCGTGAACACGATCGTGATATAGAGCAATCCCAGCTCTAGTGATGTCGCGGGCCCGGCTCGGCCTGGATGCCCGGGCTCGGGCTCGGCTTGGGCGGGCTCGGGCTTCAAATTCTCCAGGCCCGAGCCCGAGCCTTGGGTACGGGGCCTGAAGCCCTGAGCCCGGGCTTGGGCCCAGGCTTTCTCCCAGCCAAAGTTAAAAAATAGTATGCTAGGGTACATGTATATTATATAGGAGTAGAAGGTACCAAATGTCTCCGCGACTAAGTTGGGGGTTTTTTCGGCTGTTCTGAACATTGAACGCCGCTGTAATTCGGTCGGTCAACATTGCCGGCATTGATTTGTACCATTCGCCAGTTTAGAGCAGTGGCGACGAGCCGAACGACAGTAAAGTTCGGCATTTGACGGCACCGAAGCCGCCTAAGCCAAAGTGCCGTGAGCGCTGCGCACCATCGGCACACTCCTGACCATATATATCCAGGGCCGGGCTTGCGAGGCCTGGCGGGCCTGGCATTCCTCAAGCCCGAGCCCTGAGCCCGCCCAAGCCTTGTGTCGGGCTCGGCTCGGCTTGACCAAGCCCGGGCCCGGCTCGGCTCGGCCTGAGGGCCTGGGCCGGGCCCGCGACATCACTACCCAGCTCCGTGTCTGTGAGTCTACAATTAAGCGAAGGTATCGGCATCCCGGGCTCGTGGATGGATAGAACCCGAGTCGAGCGAACTCTCAAGTTGGAGCAAGTCCAGAATTTGGCGGCTTCAACTTGAAGGGTCGAGCCTCAAACGGGTCGAGGAGCTCTATGGCCTGAAGCAAACGGATTACGTAGGATTTGCAGCTGGTGGGACAGCACCTGAAAAATGACACGGTTGAAGGTTCGAGAGAAGATCTAGAGCAAGTGGCAAGTCCGGGCCGAATGTTTGATCCCCTTCACCGCCACCCATCCACCCCGCTTCCATTCATCCCAGGCGGGTATATCGCCGCGCCCCTGCATGCGTTCAATGCCACGAATATTACTTGCATTAAACAGCGTTGTATAGCTGCCCCGCTTCCTGAACCACTACCATGAAATCCCTCGCTATCCCTCTGGCGGTCTCGATCTGACAAACGGGCCTTTGGCAGTTCTCCGAACGCCGCAGCGGCTGCTCTACCCATGGAACTTGGTCCGTGCCCTCTCAGGCGGTCGGCCATCCGCGCGATTTGTGGACTCGTGAAGAGTCCTGTTTCGATCATGTTCCGTCGTGATTCTTCGACCCTATCACGCACGCCAACCTCGTTGCCTCCGTCGGCGCCGTCTACACTTTGCTCGGGCACCAGCTCGCCCCCACGACGCGTACTTCGCGTATCTGCCGCTGGCGCATATTCTGGAGTAGTCGGCATGTCCACCGGGTTCGGGCGCATCAAGACGCTGACGGACACCAGCGTCCGGCACTGGGACGGCGACATCAAGGAGTTTAAACTCTCCATCGTGGTCGGGGTGTCCGCCGTATGGGAGACCATACGCAAGCCATCGTCCGCAAAGTACAACCCGGGGGCGCGCTGCGGAGTAGTGCCTTCAAGGGTGCGGTGGAGGCGAAGAAGCGGGGGGTGCCGGTGGTGGGGAGGCTCGTGGATAGCGTCTTGTTGAGCGGGGTACAGGCGGCGACGGTGGGGGTCGTAGATCGCGATGAGTGAAGTTTTTTTGAGTGTGGCGTTGGTCATGCTGTTGCAAGGTGCGTTCTTCGGCCTTCCTTTACTTGCTTTGGCCTTTGAAGCACTTTATCGGGGGAATATGCTGACGACGCGCACAGGATACGGGATGACCGAGTCGTGCGGCATGTGCGCCATCATGCCCCCCGAGGTCTTCCGCTTCGACTCGGTCGGGCTGTCCGTGCCGTCTATCGAGATCAAGGTGCGCTTTGTGTTTTGCTCTCCCCACTTTCTACCCCCGCTTCGCATCCTGCTTCCCGCCCGCTTCTTACTCTCACCTCCCGCCCTACCTATCCTTTCCACCCGTCCCTTTCTACCCACTTCTACCCTGCTTCCTACCCCGCTTCCTACCCCCCTTCTTTGTCTTGTATCTTACCCCCTTACCGCGTAATTGCAAGCCACTAACTCATTTTTGTTCCTTTTCAGCTCCACAACGTCCCCGAGGCGGGGTACTTTTCCTGCGGGAGGCAGGGCGCAACGGAGGAACGGGAGGTGCGTTATCTCTTTGTTGCTTGTTCTTTCTTGTGCTCTTTTTTTCTTTTTGGTCTTTGTTTTTGGCGTTTGTTTTTGGCGTTGTTTTGTCGGTCTTCGATTTCGATTTCGTGAGCGAGCGAGCCAGTAGCAGACAGTTGCCAGAGAGGTTTGTTTTGTCGGTCTTCGACTTCGATTTCGTTGTCGCGGCCAGTTGGGGAGGGCGTCGGGTGCGGGCGTCGATTCGATTCCGACCTGGCTTGCTGAACCTCGGAGAAGGGGGGAGCGTCAACTGGCGGAGGCCGGTGTAGACATATCCTTGCCGGTTCTTAGGCGTTGCTGCATCGCCAGCCTCGTGCCCGCTGACATGCCGGCGTTGAGCCTGGCGTTGGTGTCGATGCAATGGGCCTCGTGCAGGGGCTTGCGGGCAGGGCGGACTACCAAAGGACGACGAGCGTGCTCGCGAGTTTTGTGTTTTGCGTCGTTGGCGGTTCTGCGATGTTGTGGGAGGTCGTCGTTGCGCGCGTCTGGTTGCCGAGCGCGATTTGTCGGCTCTTGCGGGAGTGGAGGGAGATGGGCCTTCGGCGAGATAAGTACCACAATGTGGACGGCTTTGCTGTCCCCATTCCGTCCCTGCGCATCATATTCTCCCGCTGCGACCCTGCGCGAGCATCATGGCTCGGTTTTCAATGTTTGTATTTGGGGGAGACATCGGGGGAGGGCGTCAGGAGCGGGCAGCCCATTTCGATGTCTACGTCGCGGGACGGCGTCAATTCAATTCTGGCGGAGGGACGGCGGAAGGGGGATAGGAACTCTGCGTCTTTCGTTCTGGGCGCGCGAGGGAGGGCTGTCCTGCGTCGTTGAGCCGTTTGCGGCGTGCAGTTTGCGGGTGCGGCTTGCGGCTTGTTGTGCAGTATCTTGCCCTTGCCTTCGTCTTCGTCGTCGTTATGTGTCCCAAAGGCGCTAATCGAGACTCCTGGAGGCGCGATTCGACCCCCCGTTTCCTCTCGTCCTCCCCTCCCCTCCCTTCCTTTCCGCTCTCCCCGCTTCCCCCTTATCTTCGAAACCGACTTACGCCTTTCACCAGGTCTGCATCAGCAGCCCCTCCGCCATCTCGGGGTACTACAAGCGCCCGGACCTCAACGCGGACGAGACGATCTTTTCGGGCGACGGGCGGATGCGCGCGGGGGATGTTGGGTGGTGGAATTAGGACGGGACGTTGGCGCTTATTGATTGGTGAGTGCGGTGGTTTTTGTTTGAGGCAGAAGGGTGGGCTTGAAAGGGCGGCGGGGTCAAGAGGTATCCGCGGCGCTTTAGCGCTCCCCTCTCTGTCTTCAGCGTCGTCGGATCGACCTTCGCCTTAGTGGCGTTGTCGCTGAGGACGAGTGGTGTGCGTGGCCCAGAGTCCGGCGTGTGCGGACATACGACCTTGATGCCCGTCCGACTCCTTGTCTCCCGACGGAGCGGTCTTTTTTCTTCGACGCGGTATCTCACCGTGTATCGTATCCTGCTGACCCGCGTTCACTCTTCTAGAATCAAGAACCTGGTCAAGCTCGCGGGCGGCGAGTACATCGCACTCGAGGCGCTCGAATCGACCTACAAGTCGTGCAACTACGTCGCCAACAGCTGCGTGCACGCCACCCAAGACGCCAAGGCGCCCATCGCCATCATCATCCCCCACGAGCAGAACCTGCGCGCGGCGCTCAAGAACGAAGACGGCGTCGACGGATCCAAAGGTCGCGGCGCTGGTGCTGCGGGAGTGCAACGCGGTGGGGAAGAAGAGCGGGTTCAAGGCGATGGAGACGCTGAGCGCGGTGGTGCTGACGCCGGATGAGTGGACACCTGAGAGCGGGCTTGTTACCGCGGCGCAGAAGATTCAGAGGACGGCGATCTCGAAGAAGTTTGACAAGGAGATTAAGGTGTGTTCGGTTTGTTGCGGTGGTGCTGGAGGGGTGCTGATTCCGTTGTGTAGGAGGCGTACAAGAACCAGTAGATGGAGAATACTAAATGGGCGAGACGCGATGTGGATAAATGAATACATAAATGAGATTCGCGTTTTTTCTTCCTTTCTGTTCTTGTATTTTACGATCGGGCTGTTGTCCATACTGCTGCTGAACACAGACCTATTGACTACTCTTTCTTGCGTCCTGAGGATTCGGAGGTAGGAGTCAGTCTCCGAGTCACGATTGTGACGATCGCTTTTTGACCTTGACGTTCACTGCCTCGAAAATGACTTGGACTACAGCGCTATACCCTCTTCCTGGGCCAATACCATGAAACTCCTCGCTCTTCCCCTCACTCGATGGCGGTCTCGGTCTGACAAACGGGTCGTTGACCGTTCTCTGAACGCTGCAAGGGCTGCTCTACCTATGGAACTTTGGGACCTCATTATCCGCGAAATAACAGACGAGGACGTTCTCCGGGCGTCTGCAGTCTGCAGCGCATTCAATGCCTTCGCAATCAGCGAGTACCTGGCTCGAAATAATATCTCTCCAGCCGCGAAGGAGATCTTTGGCCCGGCCTACCTTATCCATCCCTTGCAGCTTTCCTGCGTCCCGCTGCCAGTGGAGCGTCTTGTCTGCCACTTCCGACATTTCGACGTACGTCGCGACCTCTCGTCCTTGCAGCAATTCGTCCCTCGGGCGCAGAGTTTGCGAAACCTCAAGCTGTCCTTTGGAGGCAGTCTACTGCGCGCACACCAGAACGACCGCATCCCCGTCGAGTACTCGTCCCGCGAGCTCATGGGCATCTTCTGCCGCGTGCTCTCTGGGATGGCGCGCAAAGTCGCTGGGCCCGTCGTCGTGGTCGGCCAGTTTGGGATGTTTATGTGCCGCGCGGAGGAAATTGCCGGATGGAGGCTGGACGCGCTCCAATTCAATCCTGTGTCGGAGCGGAATGCGCTCACGACAAGGATTCGGGGCACGTCGACGACGATCACGTTGCGGACGACGATGAGGATTGCGGATACGCCGCCGCGAGAGGTCTTCATGAGGGCGGAGGTCCTGAACGACCTGCGGACGGTCAACGTCTGGGTGCACGATGCGCCCGGGGTTACTTACACGATGCTCGTTTTCAATATCTCCGATATCAAGCTGCTTGACCTGGCCGACTCGACCATCCCGGACGAACAGCTCACTGCTGTTCTTCGGGATCTCACCTTGCCCTCCCTCAGGATACTCAACATATCTCGTTCTAGCGTAGATCCGACGGCGCTTGGTGGCTTCCTCGCCCGACATCCCAAACTGCAGGAATTCACATCCCTCGCTCCGAAACCCTCATCTCCGCTCATTAGCTCCCCGCTGGCCCATCCGCAGCTCAGCAGAATCGAGGCAACCGGCACAGACAACATCTGCCTCGCCATGGACGCCCTGCACTTCTCCCCGCTCCTCTGCACGTTCGTGTTTACACTCACGCACGACGCGGCGAATAGCCTCAACAACCTCAGCCCTGCCTTCCGCCTCCTCTCCCAACGCTCCCTCAACGCCCACCTCAAACTGACGATTTTCGAGTCGCCCAACAACCCCTCCTCTATGGATGAACCTCTCTTCGACGACGAAGCCGCTTCCATCGCGCGCGCTCTCCACTGCGTCTACTCCGTCGTTATATCCTGCTCCTCAACGGACGTGGGCATACGCACGCTGCCCTGGCTCATCCTCCTCCCGAACCTTCTCCGCGTGAAGTTCCTCCTCAAGCTCACGGGCAAAAACCCGCGCCACGAAGATCCATACCTGATAGAGGATTCTTGGCCAGATGCCGAGTTGAAGAGGTTGAAACGCGAGCTAGACAAGAATTTGGCGCATGTACAAAATCTCAGTGCGCAGAGGTGCCCATGAGTAGGACGCGTAGATAGATAGGCTTCATTGATTTATTGATTTGAACGAAGCCGTTTTTTTTTGGAGCGGCATGGCATCTCGGTATAACGCGTTCATGATTGTAGTATCTCAGCATAACGGCCTTCGAAATACCACCACTCGCGCGCTGCTCGCCTTCACCAACATGTGCTCGCTACGAAGCCCAACCATCCACCGACCCCGGCCCCGCCTGTGCGTCGTTGCCACTCTCGCGAGGATGAACCACACTCCTCGTCAATAAGAGCTTTGAGCTCGGCATAAATATGCGGAAAGTCGTTCTCGACTCGGACTTGAGTCTCCGTTGTCCCAGGGGGAATGTCGCGCGAGACGCGCAACACGCCAGCGCGGAGAGCGGGACTGCGCTCCCGCAGCTGAATAACTCGCAGACGCGTCGTGGAGCCAAAGCTCAAAAGTGTCACATGCATCCTTCCGCCACTTGCGCGCGCGCGTCCGACCGAGTCCTGCCAAAGCGCATCCCGCTGCGTCGGACGATCGTGGGCAATGCAATCAAGTGTTACCGTCGCCCCGAATTGCGAAAAGCACGTCGAGGATCCGTCACTCGGACATGAGGCGGAGGAGAGCGCTTCGGTGAGGAGAATTTTTGGCAGGAAATAGTCGTAGAATGTCTCCAGTAGAAATCTGGCAAAGGACCTGTCATGTGAACTGTAGATGGCAGGGTTTGCTGTACCAATCGTTCATGAGAGATGCAGAATGTCTGTTGGTTGAGGAGTACATACCAGCCCAGTCCATACGAATACTCCTGCAGAATTGTTTATGTCCCCTGCGCCAGTCGGCGGTTTGGCACTCGAGGCAGCAATACCACGCGCTTTGACAGACGGAGCAGCGCCTAAGGTTTGATTTTGACACAATTCTCCGGCACTGAGGTATGGTGAGTGAACGACAAAAGTGTATGGAGTAGATAAATGTGCCTCGACGTTATCACACACATTCGTTGCCGTATATTGGTCTGATTGGTAGACCTGGATTAGCCGCAGGCGTTGAGCAAGTAGCGTCGTGAAACGGTTCCACTTCTCCCACAAAGGGGAGGTTTTCGACGCCTCGCGTTCTACGAGCTCCCCCAGGCCGCCAACTTGAAGACAAGTCCCCAATTTCGACACAACCGAGTGATGCAACAAGTGTGGTCCGAGAATGTGGGTGAACGCCTGCAGGACAATTTCCGTGTTGATAATTTGCGGGTTAATGACCGCCGCCGCGATAAGACGGAGAAACCCCGCATCGAGGGCCTCGATTAGCCAGGTATAGCCAGGTGGGGTTTCTAGCTTTGTGAGGAGCATCTGAACACATTGATCAAGGTTGTCGGCTGGCATGGAATCCTCGGGGGTGATGAGATGACACAATGAGTGTGTAAACAGTCGTATAATGCCCTGAGAGAGCAGCTCTGCGTTGAATTCCGGACAGATAACTTGTACGCGGAACATGAAGGCGGCCGTGGAGTAGAGATAGAGAAGGTGGGCAGGTCGGCCCATGGGAAGCAGGTGCGGAACGTAGTTGGCGGTGAGCATGGCCAAGTGCGTTAGCGTCCCGCCACTGCCCTCGACGAGATCCGCGAGATGACTGGGATTCGACAGATCCACCCTTAATGCGAGGAATCGCCAGACTGATATTATTCCATCGCCGCCGCGTTCAGGTGCCCTGGGACGGAGGTAGAGTGCCCACATTTTTGCCACGAAAACTCGGACACCAGGCTCGGCGTCAATCAACTTTGCGACCGGTTTTTCCCAGTAAAACTTTTCGATGACCCAGGAAATCGCAATGAATATGTCCCCGGTGTGGTATCGTGGAAGGTACACCAAGCAGTAGTTATGTTGGACGACGATTTGTGCCCATTTCCATATGCCCGGCCAGAGTTCCAGCATAGCGCCCGGAGGAGGGATGTCTTTCTGATCATGACCGTCGAGGGCTTGGAATGCAATGGAGGCCATAACGACAGCTTTCGCCTGATCGAAGGTTAGCTCCTCCTGTAGATCTGGGGCTTTCTCTGGATCAAGATGGGCGCAGAACACGGGCAGTAACAGCTTGTTCTTGTTCTCTGTGCGAAGAAGATACAACAAATCTTCGTACGAGC
The DNA here is from genome assembly GCA_029378385.1 of Mycena metata. Lineage (NCBI taxonomy): Eukaryota > Fungi > Basidiomycota > Agaricomycetes > Agaricales > Mycenaceae > Mycena > Mycena metata. Next base: position 24,723 of record JARKIB010000695.1, read on the forward strand.
CATTGAGGGCTTTCAAGGCGCGTTTCTGCGAGGAAGTGAGTGAAAGATGACGGGAAGCGCAAGAAAGTTACGTTACCCTCAACGGTGGCGGCAGTCGGCGGATATTTCCAAGTTCCAAAGCAGGGTGCATGTACGGAAAGAAAAAGGTCTGAAAGTGATTGGATCATCGTGATTCGCGAGCTCGCGATGAGTGATGGCAACTTGATGGCTTCCTTCCAACCACCACGTCCGTTTTTCCGAACACTGCCTTGGGAGGGCCTCGAGTCTTGGATGACCCATTCCCATCCTCGTTAACTTACTCTTCATCTCGACCTCGCTGAAATAGGACTCTACTCACCGACGGCGAGCTCAGTTACTCGCGCGGGATTTGGAAAACAACGCTTCCGCATAACAGGACTCTGTAGCCAAGCTCGTCAGTGCAACTGCTCAATTTTGTTTACCTCTCTAACATCGTTCAGCATTATGCTGATAGAATTGGCAGGCTACTATTCTTATCCCTGCGCTTCGCCTCCCAAGATTTCGTTCAACTGGGTGCTAAAGACTGGACGGTCCCTGCCGCCAACCTGAATCTCGGATTGACCAATGAAAATTTGACGGTATGTGTGGTCTCGTTGATGGCGTTGGACGTGGAAGGGTTACCGAACACCTGCATTCTCGGGGACGCCTTCATGCGAAACTTTTACTCGGTGTTCGACCTAGATCGTAAAGCAGTTGGATTTGCGAACCTCGCGTAGGGAATTAGATGATCTTATTACTGAAGACAACAAACTCGAGACAGTAGTTCATACCGTCTTCGTGGAGTGAAATACTACATCGCTCCAGGTCTTTCCAGTGAAGGAGGGTTGGTGGTTCGAGTCCATCCAAGGACACGCTTTTGGGGGTTTATTTTTGTGACTTACGGGGTGGCAATATGACTCAGCGATTTCGATATAGCGAAGAGTGTACTCATTCTCACAACTTACTGCTTGGTCCTCGGCGGCCATCAGGGTTGCCGCCGTCGGCTGCGACGAGCCGCTTATTTCCCATCGGGCGCCGTGAACCGGCAATGTTCGGTTAATGCAAACCCGGTGCTTACCTTCAACCACCATGGCTGAACCTCACGATCCCAAGCAGAATGCAATTGACATGGCCAAGGCGCGGTCGTCGACCGCCATAAACGTCGCGCACGTACGCGACTTTTTGCACAGTGAGTTGGGTCCACCAGAATGTGAATAGTAATAATGGGCTTTGTACTAGCCGGGCCTGCGCAGTGGCGTAGACGGGAGCAGATTGTCGGTATTCTCTCTAAGGATCCAGTCTTCGATAAATCGACAAGGTATTTGTTTTATTGACGCTGCGCCACTCTTTGACGGACGTGCTTGCAGGGTATTCGCTGCACGGAAGGAACTATACATCCGCGGCCAGGCGCTCACTAACAGGCTATATGAGCTGCAAGAAATTCACAATTGGTCTACCCAGGATATTAATCTTGCTCTATCTTACCTCGATGACGGTCTTCCTGTCGGCACGTTTGGCCTGCTCCCATTACCCACTTTTCTGATCTTCTGCAATTGAATTAGCTATCCATGACGTTGGTACGTCATTCGTTCCCAAGAAATACACTAATTTTCATCCTCTCCGTCTTAGGATTCGAGCCAGTCTTTCGGTTGCAGGCGTCTCCGGAACTATTCTCCGAGTATGCAAGCTTGATTGCCACCAAAGGTATCATTGGCTGCTACTTGCAGACCGAGCTCGCCCACGGAACAAACGTAAATCGTCTTGAAACCACGGCGACGTACCTGCCCGAAACTCGCGAGTTTGAGATTCACTCGCCCACCTTGACAAGTACCAAGTGGTGGGTCGGCGCTTTGGGCAAAACCGCTACACATGGCGTCGTACAGGCTAAATTGATCCTCCCGGGTGGGAAAGACATGGGACCACATCTGTTTCTGGTTCAGCTGCGCTCTTTAAGCGAGTAGTCAAGCATGGTAATCGTACGCAGTTCTCATCCTTGAGTTCTAGACGATCACACGGTTCTCCCCGGAATCATAATTGGCGACATTGGTGAGCAAAATCAGCTCTTTTAAACATTTGCGCTTATTGCAGTGAAATATAGGGCCTAAGGCGGGGAATGGCCTCGCCTCCCTTGACAACGGTTTCGCCCGATTTGACCACACACGCATCCCCAAGCTGAACATGTTGTCCAAATTTGCTGGAGTTACTGACGATGGGCAATATGTGACCCCGCCGCACGCGAAGCTCAGCTACGGTGGTGTATGTCCCACTGTTACTTTTCGCCAGTTGCTTCGTTAATTCCTCAATTATCTGCAGATGCTTTATATCCGCTCTGGGTGCGTCGAACCTTTCATAGTCAATCCAAGCTCACGGAAATGCAGAATGGTCACCACTGCAGGCTGGACCATCGCCCGGGGTAAGTTTGATAACAGCCGGATGACTCACTCACTTAATATTTTCCTCAGGTGCTACAGTTGCAATTCGATACGCTACGGTACGCAGACAAGGCGAACTGGGACTTGATGGGCTCGAACGGCAGACTATCACATACCCGTCGTTGCACGTCCGCCTGGTGCCGTTGATCGCGCGCGCGTATGTATTTATCGAATTAGGCCGCGCATTGGTAAGGTTTCACGAGACGCACGCTGGATTACATTGAAACCATTCACCGTTCAGACGAGGGGGTTCGAGTCCCTCGCCAGGGGGCTTTCATCCGGCGATACTTCTCAGCTTGCGGAAATGCATGTCATGACAAGCGGTTTAAAGGTCCTGGTGTCAACGACCGCAATCCAAGACCTCGAGACTGCCCGTCGATCTATGGGCGGCCATGGGTATAGCGCGTTTGCTGGCGTCGGTAGAGCTTACGCCGATTACCTTCCTGCTGCAACGTACGTGCATGTACGTTCTGTCGTTTCTATTTGCGCGCTTATGCACTTCACCAAAGCTACGAGGGCGAGAACTTTGTGCTTGACGGGCAGGTGCTCCGTGCTGCGCTTAAAGCTTTCCGTGGCCTATTTACCTCGACATCCCCGCCAACGGATCCGCTGTCGCCGACCTCGCAATATCTGCGTCTTTTACTCGACAAGAATTTGGTACCACCCGATTTGGATTCTACGTCGTGGTCGCACCCTGCGACAGCGATACTGCTCCTCGAGTGGCGCGCGGCCCTCTTGGTGCATGACAGTGTACAGACACTTTCGGAGCCGGACGCCACCCTAACACAACGCGTTTCTCGAGCAGTCACTGAGGCTTTTGTGGCAGCTCGAGTGGGCGAGATGATTGACGGTCTGAAGTCAGCTCTGAAGCAGCGCGAGGCAGAGGTTGTGGGCAAGGTGTACCTTCTGGTATGTCCATCTCTCACTCGCTCCATTCGACAAGGGATTGAAGCTCGTTTCCCAACAGTATCTTCTCACCACTCTCGAATCCTCACTGGTTGATTTGCTTTCGTTCGGACTATTCCGAGCAACACCCGGACATCCTCCGCGTTCGCGCGATCCTACTCGTCTCCTCCGTGTGGCTATCGCTGGACTGTGTGACGAACTCGTTCCCGAGGCCATTGGACTGACAGACGCCTTTGGCTTTACGGACTGGGAACTCGACAGGTACACTGACACGGTTCATTGAAGTTCCAAGATCTAAAACCCCATAGTGCGTTGGGTGTTTACGATGGAAAGGTGTACGAAGCGCTGTGGGCCCGCGTTCAGAACGAGCCGCTGAATCAAACAGAAGTCACAGAGGCTTATGAGGTCTGTCTTTTCTTCCTTTTGTTTTCTGATATCTCTGACGGTTGTTCGGTAGCCTTTCATTAAACCGGTGATGACGCGTGGTAGGAAACTGGCCGCCAAACTGTGAGCTGCGGAAAAACTGCGCGGTATATATTTATTTGCGTAGGATCCCAAATTTCTCGCTTCCTTTTAATCTTATTTAAAAGTCCTGTCCGGCGTCTGTGCGCTCGGGTCCTTTTCCTCTGGTTCGCATCGGTGAGCCCGGGCATCTCGCGGCTTGACATGGTAATAAGGGACGTGGGGCTGAATCCGAGGCCGCAACTTGAATCTGCAATCGGGTTAATAGATCACGAAAGAGCACCCATATTCTCCTTTTTCAATTGGGGTCACCTCCTGGGGTTCTGAATTGCTCACTACGATGGTCCCTGATCCACTGGAGTTTGGCAACAATTGTCAGTAACTCAACAGGCAACGGCCCATACTCTGCTATTGCCGAGTTATACTACCTGCCCAGTTCCACGCTGTGACCTCGTCCTGGTCATGGAGAGGAGCTAAACTGGGAACTCTTCCCCACTGTGGTGGACCTGAATCTCGGCTCTTCGTCTCACCGGCTAGATGACTACTGTTACTGTTTGACTGTTATATTTTTGACGACATTATCTTGTACGTTTCTGTTATGTTGACCTGCTCTCTACTCGCCTACAATGAATTACCATACAAAAGCCGTGGCGAGGTCCAGGTGTGCTGCTGTTCATTGGAGCTCAAGATCACGGTTGAAGAAACTCGAAAAATTCGGTTACAGTAGTCACTTCCTTCGATTCCCTCCACTGAAACATCGTTTCCTTGCCAAGCTCCAATGCACATGTCACTGGGAGGTCCGACGCCCGTGGCAATTCTTTGGCATCACAGTTTGGGTTGAATTTTACCTGGGGCCTTTGGAGGTGGTGTCGGACTTGAATCCGGAGAAGATTGCGGCGCACGCGATTCACCAAAGATTGGATTTGCAATTTCGACCGGCATCGAAGATCCAGTGTTTCGCAATTATGGTCGGCCCGTGAATATTCCACAACCAAGTCATTTCCTTCACTGTAGTGTGCCGGGATGACTGACCTTGGGACGGAGCGTCTTTCAAATTGAGAATGTAAGAGAGCAAAGCCATATCATAGTTACAATGGGCGCGACGCATGTGTGTATCGTAAAATTAAACGGAGTTGTGGTTTGTGAACGAAGAATGCTCGAAAGCGGGGCTCGAGGCAAAGCTACTTGCGCATGTGGTGAGGGCAGCCATACGACCCACTCATCTTGAAGGTCCCTTCGTTGCGTTGATACCGGACGGTCACGTTCGCGACGAGCTCGAGGGTGTCGTATCTAGACACAGAGAGCGTATGATCAGCGCATCGAAAAGCTTGATGATAAGACAAAGACGCACCTAACGCTGGCCTCTATGGATCCCATGACGGCCTCAAACTCGGGAACCGTGTATTTCTGCATTTTCCACGTCGGTGGCGCACCAAGGCCAAGGAGAGAGGCAAAAACGACAGGGTCCGAGCACACGCCGTCGTACGACCATTTAGCACCGTTGGTTTTACAGCTAGGCTTCCACTTGGCAAAGGGATTACTTCGAGAACGCGTCAAAGAGGAAGGTCTATACATACCGCCATCTGTTTCTTGATTCCAGAAACGCACGCGTTCCTCAACTTGCCAGCAGCTCCATGGATCTCTTCGGCTGTCTTTTCCTTCGGCTTCGTCGCGGCGAGCTCTCCCTCCAACCACTTGGTGTATTCGGCCATGGTACGCGCTTCGGACGCGCTGATTTCGACGTCGTCGCCATCGAGGATGGTGTCGATGAGCTCTCTGGCCTCGGCATGATCTGGGGCAGTCTTGGACTTCTTGGCCCGTGGGCCGGTGGTGATAGCGTCAGATTTGCGTTTCGCGGCGGGCATGATGGTGGGCAGAAGACGAAGAGATTTGTTTGTGATGGGTGACCGTGACCTTAAGTACCGTGACGCGACGACCGCGTTTGCACGTGCTCCGTGACAGTGTCGCGTCTTCAACTTGCAACAAGAAAGAATTCCGTCTTGCCTTAAACCTGGTCCCAGTCTCCAACTTGACCCGTTGCTCAGTCATATCGTTCTGCAAAAAATGTAGCAAAGTCAGATCATTTGCAAAACAATGTTCTCTTCATGTACCTTGAGAGTCGACTCCACCGAGGCTTTCGGAACAGCAGTAAATTTTGACGCCTTCTCGGTCAGAGCAGCAATAGGTGGCCTTGTATTTTACATCGGAAACCCCGTCTTCACCACAGGTTTGATGACATTCATTCTACATGAGGTGGGGCTACTGGTAGAGAGCCACGCCTGCGCCCGCAACTGCTCATATTGTTTATTCCAGATCATTTCATTTGGCCGCAGTGTTCCCTGGGTCATAATTGACGCAATTCCCTACTTTCGTCGCTGAAAATCACAGCCCAATAAAATACCCACGCCGCAGGAACAATGGGAATGCACCAAGTTGGTTTTATTGTCCTATCTTTCGATGGAACTTCCCATGGTTAGTACCATCCCAAGCCCATCTTTTGACATGTCCCTGAATTTTACTGAAGGATCTGGGCTTTCCACCCTATCACTGAATAAGTAGGTCGGGATGCAGACACGTACCTTTCCCCTCGGTCAAAACCACGGCGCCCCAAATCGCTGCGTTCTTCGTGTTCGAGGATATATTCCACTACTTTGCGCATCAGGTGTTACATTACGGGCCGCTCTACACATCCACAAAATCCACCACAAATATTCTGCGCCATTTGAACTTGCGGCAGAGTACGCTCACCCCGCGGAGATGGTGATGTTAGGCACAGGAACCGTGGCAGGGCCGATAATCTATTGCTATCTGACTGGCGGTCTGCACGTTATCACTGTTCGCATTTGGATGGCACTGCGTTTGTTCCGGGCGATTGACGCGTATAGCGGATACGGGAACAATATTTGCTGATGGAACGAAAACTGATGGCAGAAACCGAGACAGAAGGCCTCAGAGCAGAAGCGAAAGTCCAGGGTGGGGTAGGGAAAAGAAGGACTGAACCGGGTATTTGTTGCAGCGTCCGAACTTTGACCCAAAGCTTTTGTTAACCTCCGAATTCGACGACTCTCGGACTCTCTTTGATCGGATCATGGTACTCCCGGCGCTTAATTTACCGGATGTCGGCGATCAAACTTATTCTCAACCAAATTCTTCATATCTGGCTGATAATCGAACTCTGTGGACCGGGCCCTGAGTCCCTTGCCGCCGCATCACGAAGTTTTGCAATACGCTAACTCCATCGCTGGCGGCGGCCGTCACGGCGTTTCCCGGGGATTCGGGAAGAACTTGAGAATCAGGCTCGAAGGAATGTAGCTTGCCGGGAGGTTGGCGGGGATCCAACATGGCACCACGCACGGCACCAAGAAAGCCCGAAAAGGAACAACACGCCGTAATTGGTAGCCTAGTTTCACCTCACTGCAATCCGATTACCGCAATTTACTGCGGCGCGGCACTAGGCTCCCTTGGTATCCTGAAACCGTATTAATGGTGTTACTCTTTGGCCAGGTAGAGCTGTCCGTGAGGTCGTGGGCAGTGTAGTTCAAACGTTCCAATTCCGAGAGAGAAGAGCATCTCAAATTTATTTCGTAGATCACGTCACGGGTGCGGAGCTGCGCGGAGTCCCATCTCAATCCGGGCGACAACTGTCACCTCCTGGATACCACTTACACTAACAACAGACGTGCTCATTAACTTGTTTAAACGGTTTCAGGAATTCCGGTGGCCAGAGTTTTTTTGCCACTGTATCTGTTGGCGCCATCACAATAACCCCAATATGGTTTTTAATGAACGGTGGACTCAATATAAAAGGTGGCGCAATCCCTGAGAGGGTCTCAACCCAAACCAAACCTCCTCCTTCGAAACTCAGTCTCCAACTAACATCATGAAATTCACCTTCACCGCCGTGCTTTTCGCTCTCACTGCCATCGCTTTCGCCGCCCCGACCCGTATGTGTTTTCTCCAAATCCATTTGCAATCATGCTAACGAGTCTACAGCAGCGGAAGATAGTATCGATGTCCCTGCTGAGGACGTTGGTGCAGGCTCTGCCAACAAAAGCTTCTAAGGTATTTTACTCGCCTCAAAACCACCCTCCAGTAACTAAATCCCTGCCAGTCCCACCTTGCCAGTTATTAGCATAATCCCCGATGCCTCTGTGTACACCGTCCTGTTATTTGATAATTGACGCGAGATGTGTCGACGTTGTTTGGAAAAGCATTCTCCGCCGGTCAAAGTCGGGGCAGACTCATCCTCCTTCGGGGCGGCCCTTCAGCAGACTGCACAAAAGAATTATCATAATCATCCACTACTGTTCTCCTGTCGCAGTCACGGTTAAGGCAATTCGACTCGGGTACGGTATATGCGATATCTTTGGAGGAAAAAAAAAACGACGCTGGGATGCTGCCACGAACCTATTCGGCTTGGTACCCTTGAGCCCCGATAGGATCCTAATCTCCGGTAATTACGACAGGATGCACTGTCAGGAACCCTGTATCTTTTTGTTCGAAGTTCAACCCTAAATGCACCCGGGAACATTGTAAGCACTCAGGGCTGCGTGAATTTGGAGTGACATTCCCAACATCGGGCAATTGCGTTGATGGGGCACAGCGAGAAGCGGGAATCCCGTGGTTCTGGTAGGAAGTTCCGTCCTCATTCCACGCGCTTCGAAGAATTCACTTGATGATGAATTTTAATTCCAGGGATAGCGCAGAGCTTCGAGCGTTGGGCCCTGGTATGCAGTTCCAGGTAAGGGAAGGGACGTGGGTAGACACCAAACACATTTGCAACTTGGAGGAAATTTACAGCCTAAGGGAACTTACAACTTGGAGAATGAAATAAACGTCTAGATCGTAAATACGATGGCAGACTGCAGTTGGAGGGTCTCCCAGCTCCTAGACTTTGTCCCTTTCCCATTCACTCGTAATGGTGGTTATGCTAACTTTGGGCCGGTCGTCCCCTCCAGACTCAGATGAGTGTTTTTCTCACCATTGCAGTGTTCAAACGTCCCCCAACCCGATGAACAAACTCAAACCTGGCAAAAAAAATGCAAGGAAATAAACCTCCAGGGAGTCTTTCAAAACTATATCGACCCGTCGACCGTCCCGTCCCGTTCAAAGTTTCGAACCTTGTCTCACGGGCGGCTTGCAGTAAAACATAGGAGATCGGACCATTTGTAAAATGGTTGAAACGGTGGTTCAATATTCAGACTGCGCGAGTCAAAGATGAAGCCTGGGTGAATAATAACGGACGAATTAACGATGGCTTAGGGTGACTGAGAATGATTTATGTCTTTATTCAAGGGAATTTGAAACTGAACACGATCGCTCGCGAGGTTTAATAATAGTTTGCGTTGAGGAAGTTAACTGACGTAAAGTCAGGTCAAAGGATACCCCCAGAAGAGGATTCATACAACGCCCCCACGCTCCTGAATTGATTCCGCTATGCGTGGTGTTCCTACTGAACCTTCATTTAGCATGAAACTACCGGAAACGCAGAGATAGGCGAGACCAAACCCACGTTGATATCCCGGAGCTTGCAGTGGGAGCATCTAATGAGGATAATCTAATCCGTATGAGCTGAGCGTTGAATGAGGGAAAATAAGAGTACATACCTAACATGACAGATGGCAACATCAGCACCGTGGAAAGTTCATACGGGTTAAGTCGTGAACGGTGAGGGTAGCAAAAGTAGGGAAAGTGTGTCTATATCAATTTGAGGAAGCGCGCATACATATTCATTATTTTCCGGTGATGTCTGTGGAAGGGAGGAATCAAGTGTCAGTGGTTCAATTAAGCAGAGAGGGCTATTACACAAGGAGCAATATACGGGCCTTGGTGTTCGACTCCGAGTCGATTCAAGTGCCGAGGTGAGGCTCGTCGGCGCGCTGGCATTGCACCAGTGCCGTCGGTGAACTTTGTGCTGTGTTTGAGGTTGTAATTTCGGGTTCAGAGAATTTGGCGCCCTCTCTAGATGCGTTAATCTTGATGTTTGAACGGCACACGACAAAATTTGTGGTTACGACTCAGAGGTGAAAAGAATACGCGCCACGGACGCGAAATCAACCGAGTATTTATTCCTCGATACGCAACTACTTACATGGACACAACATTTACCGGAGTGCGCGCTTGCAAGAGAAGCGGTGCCACGTTCCTGTTAGAGGTGTGAGTACGCTATTCGAATAAAAGTAAGACAAATCCGCGTTTGGAACACACCTAGCAACCTTCAGAACCCTTATCCAACGTCGTTTCCGTGGACTCGGTGTCAGTCCCTACGTCTGGCCCTTCCCCAAGGTAGTAGGCACTGGTGAAGACGAACTTGACGGAAGGAAATGCCGCGTTATACGCGTCGCTGGAGACTCGTCTGTCTCCGGAGATCACTATCTCCTGCGGTTTGCATCCAGAGGTCGACATTAAGGACGTCAAGACAGCAATGGGATGCTCAGGGAGGGGTTCTGCGATGCGGAGTTCGCGAAGAGCAGGAACAATGAAGGAATTGAGATACCCGGATGTCGGCCGGTACTCGTCGAGAATGCTTAAGGATTGCAAATGCAGAAGTGTCACTTGGAGCCAGGGACCGACGTAGCCATCATCGATTATGTTGAACAACGTGCAATGGACCAAGTTGGACGTTTGCTGCAGAACCTCGACACATTCACGGGGAAACATTCGATGCAGTTGCAGCGAAGTAAGTTGCACCCATGGTAGCACAACGTTGAGAGCAGTGACATCGTCGAGAATAGCTGAGCGCAGCAGAGGCGCTTCCCCAAATATAATGGGGCCGGAATCGTAGTAATCGGGGTCTTCAACGGATATCTCCAGGTGGCGGAGGAGAGGCATCGAGGGTGCAATGCCGGGGACGGCGGATTGAAAACGCATTTTGAGATGCTCCCAGCGCGCGCAGTGTGACGTCAGGAATCTGAGGATTCTGCTGCGCTCCTCCGCCTCCTCGTCGTATTCTATGATTTCAAGGGAAATAGGGTAGCAACCAGATCTCGGAAGCCATTCAACTAGCAACTGCGCAGAAGGGTCGCCGGATCCCAAGAGGACCTTCGTGGCTCTCCAAAGCTCGGGCGTAGCGAATGCTGCTTCTCGCCATCTTCGGCAGATTTGGGTCAGAGTGGTCGGCGAAAGAATCCCAGCGAGAGGTGGACAGTCCGGGTAAACCGGGATGTAATGGACGAAGATTTCGGATATGATTTCGTTCGGCAACGTCAGGACGGGATATTTGTAGGACTCGAGCCGTTCCTGGACCAGCGCCCTCTGGCTGCGTAATGCGGAGAGCGCGCGCTCAAGATCCACGATTTGCGCATCTAAGTCTGCGGCGCGAGCGCGATCGACTTCGAGGTGAAAGAGCATGAGGATTTCTGTCTTTACCTTGTGAGCATTTTGAATGGCCTGAATTCATGTGGCACACACCGTCAGGCTGGCTGAGCTTGGCAGAGGTCCTCGGAGTCGCTGGCGGGGTAGGGCAGGCGTCGAGCGGGGCGATGGAATAAGGCTGTCGCTGCGTAGGCAATCGCGTGAAACCAGGTCTGTGCGCGCCTTTTGAAGTAAAACTCGCGCGGGCGAATGGTGGCAGCAAAAGAGACGGCCGATCAAACCGGACTGCGCTGATCAATTTCAGTCCGATCCGAAGCCTCCGGAATCTTCCGTAAGTGGTTGAATTAAGGTTGAATGCATGATTGAACCATGGGTTCGTAGACCGGAATTACGAAGGGTGAAGGAGAACTGGGACGAGGCGAGGGAAATTTCAGTGCTTGGAAAAAGGAAAGGAAAAAAAAAACGCGTCATGTTGAAAGATCGACGGGAGGGAAACATTTACACGGCATACCAGGATATTGGCCGCCACAACAAGGATATGTATAATGTTAATTTAACTGAACGACCGGCCAACACAACATTCGCATCCCTCGAGGCAAGTATGTAACAATCGTGGACTGAAAGGTTTTTTACATACTTCTTACTTCTATTGAAGAAAAAGCGAAAACACTCTGATCCGAATCCACACAAAGCGCCGCCAATCAATTGGTATGCAAGTCCACATCGACGATTGACGATGGGCATCAAGAACTGAGTCCATAGGTCTTCCAAAAGTCCACAACCACCTAAGTTTCATTTCAAGTGTCAGCAAAACCCGACTCCCCATGAAAAATGTCCTACCTGCGGCCCGTAATTGTCGGCGCGCTGCAGCGCTAACCCGCAATGGGGGATGGGCGCCGGCATAAGGGTCATCGGCATCCATGTATCGATGTCGTGCTCCTCAGAGCTTAAGCTTGGCGGTGCAACGCGGAGTAAGACTCGGTCGTTCTGCAGAATCACGGTTCGCGGCTGCAGTGGTGTGCTGTTGCTTTTTCTTTGAAAACATTCAATGAGCGTGTTGATGGGTAGAACGGATTGCATGAGTTGGGCGTGAAAGCGCTTGAGATGGGAATTGGCTGGGCGAAATTGGGTCTATTCAGCGACGACGCATATAGGCAGGAATGAACGCCGCTCACGTATCAAACGCAAAGGAAGAGGGATTGGAACGCCGGTCGTGTTGACTGTGGTTGGGTGATCTTGAATCCACACATCCTGGATCCCTCTGAAACGGTCCGCCCTTTTCGCGTCCTCCTCGCGCATCTGAACCTGAAGGAACCCTTTGAAAAGGATGTGTTCGAGCTCCCACTCTCTCCGGCCGGGCTCGAGCTTGAGCGTATCGAAGGCAGAAGGCTCGACGGAATCGCCAAGTCGCCAGCGTACGTAGGCGTGCATGCCCTGGTGGATGAAGGTGATGCCGATGAGAGACCCGAGCTGCGCACGGCGGGCGCGAATTTCAACAAGGCGAGGATCGTGATCTTCCGTCGCCGTGTTCTGGTTGGCACTATCGCTTGCTGCTATTTCGTCTTCTTCTGCAAACTGTCGACCCGTCAGTCTGTTGCATTGCAGCCCACGGTAACGTCATCCAACTAACCGTCCGTTCGTACTCCGCACAGAGCTCCGCGTTCAGGACCGGTATCAACCATCCGAGTTCTTCCTTCCGGTCGCAGTCGTCGTTCGTCATACCCCAGACGATATCACCGGAGAGGGGCTGCTCGAGTATAGAGGCTATAGCGATGGGGAATCCGCCTTCCATGTCGAAGAATTCGGGAGCCTTGGGGGATTTCGGACCGGAAACGGCACACAGTTTGCTCCGACCGGTCTCGTCATTACACGCCCTCAAAAGGGCATTCCAGATGCCCACTGTAAAACACATATCGTACATTTTAAAGACGTATTGGATCTTGTCGTGTACCAGGGCGGAGAGGACGCAGGTGAGGAGATGGGTTGCGTGGGGGAAATTGGTTGGGGTGCCAATGTCAGTTAAAGCCCCGGATGGAGAGTGGGCGGAGTGCGGTGGGATGTGGCAGTGCTTGTGGAGGCGGATGAATTCGGTGTGGTGCTGGAGGTTGGCACCGTCTGAATCATGTAGAGGTGAAGCGGGAGTAGGCGGGGATGCCTGTTTTGGTTGGAAGGCAGGAGCGGACGCAAAGGCGGGAGGGCTGGGAGCATGCGATATCGTGGCGATGGAATTCGACATGGTGGTCGGAAAGAAAGGAGGAATGTCGTGGGAAGTGATTAGCTATCAATCTGATATCTAAACAGGAGGGACTTTTGTTGCACGGGAAGCAATTGAGAATTGGATGGAATTCATCTACCTGGTATGACTAGCAATTCATCTACCATATGTGGTCGGAAATTCCCGGGAAGGGTATTGTATTTATTTTGAATTGGCTCGACTGACCATTTTCTGTATATGCGTGAAAGAAAATAGAAGAATAAGCGATCTGAGTCTCTTCTCATGGATAATTTACCTGTTCCCGGCCCTCTGATTCATACTTAATGGGCTTGTTGAACCGTGGGAATCGAGCCCGAACCGTGGGAAGTCGTTGGCATTGCCTTCTGCCGAATGTGTCGTGGCGAGAAATGCTTTCAACTTATAAACGCTAACAACTCCAGCTGGAATTACGGAGCTAAATTGAGTAAAAACTAGCATGACTTTGGAGTTTCGCGGCGACAATCACCGAAGTCTTGCCTTCGCGCGAGCGTTGCCAACGTACCCCAGCCAAACCACCGCGAATCATGTCTAGGTTTTCCAGTCTAGTTTCCGACTAGAAAATCAACATTCTTCTTTTGCAGTTATGAGTGATTCGGCTGGGCCCAAGCAGACTCAATCATAATGCTACTGACCGATTCAAGGAATGTACATAATACCGTCAAACCCTTCAAGACCCACCATCGCTGCTGGACTCAGATAATCGTCTTCGGTGGACACCTTTATAATCCCTACAGATTTGTGTATCAACGGTGATCTTACTAAGCCAGTTCGTTATCTTCCGCGCTGATAGTGGTGACTGGCAACTGGCGGACATCAAATGTCTGTTTGTGTATGTTTGTACCACCCGCCAAACGGCTGATTTCGATGGCAAATCCAGCTTTCTTGTCCACCACACCTGCGCAAGTCCTCGTAAATCCAATCCGAACTGAAAATATTGTTTTCTACTTGCATACAAGGGTTTATGTAGGATTTGGACAAATTTAAACCACTGAGTGGCTCTTCAACACGGCAGTTACCCTGTCGAACTTGTTTTCCTGGCCTCAAATCCATTCGAGATAATAGCGTATTTGGACACCAGACTGTCTTTGATGTTTTAAAAGTGGTTATAAGCAATCATTCGAGCAATTGGGGCATGCAAGGTGCTGTGGTGACCTGTGCAATCCTCATAATGTGCATTTCTTTGGTCCATCATAGCACAACCAATACTTGGTCTTTTGCTATGAAAAAAATATGAGAAGATTTGTGTGGGGGATCCTCAGGGAATGTACCGCGTACATTTTCCGATTTTTGGCTCCTACATTTTGTGCTTCAAAAAATCGCGAGACATAAATTCAACTGAGCCAAAAATAAAAGTCTGGCCGGGACATCCCTGTAGATTGACAACAGGAAGCAGTCTTGCAGCAAGAGTTTGGCCAGAATGTGGATGCTGGTGCGCTACAATGGACCAAAGAAAT
>JARKIB010000696.1:0-39482 GCA_029378385.1 Mycena metata
TTACAAACTCTCTCGCGGTCAAGAGACGTGGGAGGCCATCACCAACGAGGCACCCACCCTTCTTCTTCTCTCGAGTCTTCTTCTCCTGTGCCTCCAGCTGCCCACGAACAAGGTCAACATATGCACCGTCAATATAACGAGTGGTGATTGTAACTTATATGATCACCCAGAGTGAACCAAGCCAAGATCTATTTATTATAGAAGTCCTGGGGTTCGAAGTAGGGTGAAAGATAGTTGTCCTCCACCCACCGAGAACCCCGGAAATAACTAGTACATCGTGAGAACTATGTGCAATGAAGGCCGGCCCGTGATAGGGGCCAGCCATATACGGTAACTCGTTACACCCCTCCCCCAGGACGAGACTCCGAGTCCGATGCAATTATACAGTGAATTAGACAGCAGAAATTTTCTTGCGCTTCCCCGGTAGGTGTATGGCACCCGCCTCCGCGACTTTCTTTTTGAGGCCTCCGGATTAGGGGTGCCCGCCCTGCGATTTCTCTTCGGCACCCGCTTTGTACCCCGTCTCCCAGTTGTCCAGGCCATCCGGAGGGAGTGGGACATTCGCGGCATCCGCAAGTCCATCATTCGTTGAAAGGGTGGCTCAGTGTCTATGGCTGAGAAGACGGATGCTCTGAGGATCGACGGGACTGAATGCAAGCTTCTAAGTGATACAGAAACAACACTAAAAACCCACAACAACCAACCAAAACCCTACAAACTCTACTCTCTGTACTAGCGATAGATCCCTCTGACGAGGTCGGGTTGTATTGAACACTGAAAAGGCTCAAGGGAGCCTGGAAGTTAAGTATATCTTTGCCGGAAGTGCACTCTTGGTCCGATTGTCTTGAGACAACCGCAAAAAGGGTACTTGTGTGTGTGCGTGGAGAACAAGTGTTCCTTAGGATAAAGATCCCAAAGACGTGCTAATTCAATGTAGTAGATTTAAGTTTCCCAACTATAACAATGTAACGACTCGTGGCCAATAGTGTGTGTTTTGCCGAAAGTACCGTGTTCTAAGGTGCCGTGTTCTGAGGTGCCGTGTGCTGAAGTACCGTGTTCTACAAGTGCGTGCCGTGTTCTAGTGCCGTGTTCTCAAGTGTGTGCCGTGTTCTGAGGTGCCGTGTTCTCAAGTGCATGCCGTGTTCTCAAATCCTGAAGTAGTATCCAAAACCGAAACTTGTAAATTCAAACACTAACTCCAATCCTGAAGTAGGTAATAGGTGACAAGTCCCAAATCCCACCAACGTAGAGCCTATCGCTGTGATAGACGCCTACTAGCTAGGGTGTTATTCAGTGTCGTACATGCTAGAACCGTCCCCCTTATATACTCTTCTATTATAGCTTACACTACGTTGATTACTTGACCTCGGGTATCCTAGGAAGGTATGTAGTCAAATATCTGGTATCACATGTCGTATAATTGTATTGATTTCGGGCATTAACGGAGCCTCTTGACGGCTGACTGCCCCCTAGTTGCGAATTAATCCCCTTAACAATTGATACTCCTCTGAAGGCTGACTGAGCAGCACTCCCGACAAGCCTCAAGTGTACTTCGTTCTCCCTCGAGTATTGTCTTCAGATTCGACTTGTGGCTGTCTCCAGCTTTCCGTAGACACCCCGTCCTCCGTATATGGGTTCCTAGTTCCTGTTTGATGCGAGTCCAACTTCGGACTTTGATCCTCCGGCATGTGTGACCGCGGATCGGCAAGTCGGCAATTCCCGATCGGCAAGTCGGCAATTCCCGACTTGCGGCAAACCCGGCTCCGACTTGTTCGTCCGAAAGTCCCGAGTGTCACGTGATCATACGCGTCGCGCACTTCTGTAATAACAATGGACAACAGCCGTAAGTGTTACTTGCGTTGCCGCAAGTACTACTCGGTGTTCCTCGGTCAATCCTGAAGTCCCCAGAGTGGATATTCCTTAAGTCCTTTGATACATGGCTCATTGCAAAGGACGCGTTCCTGTCTTTGAAGTACTAGCGGATCCTGAAGTGCTGTTTGAACGACTTGCGGCAGTATGTACTTGCTGCTCCCATAGTCCAGCCGGTTCCCAATTAACCATTGCAAATCTAGTGCCAGCGCTACGCAACAGGACTTGCTGCTAGCGGCTCGATGCACGTGTGTGCAAAGCCAGAAGTAGTGAAAAAGTGAGTTTTCACCGGCGTTCATTTTCACGGCTTATCAACGCATCCATGGGAGCTTCCGGAGATCGAAAAGATGAAGCGCAAAATTCGGAACCGAAGCTCTAAAAGCGCTCGCGGGATTGACCAATGCTCGTACAAAAAGATACAGTCAATACCCAACGACGCGTTACTCACGCTCTTCAACTACTGCATAATGAATTGCACTGGAGCCCAGGACTGGTTCACGACGCTACTCGTGGGGATCTTGAAGATGGGGAAGTCGGCGGAGGATCCAGAAAGCTACCGACTAATTGGTCTGGAGTGCTGCCTGTTGAAATGCCTCACGCTGCTCATCGATATGCGGATCCGCGCATGGGCAGAAGCCCACGATATTCTGCCAGATTCCCAGAACGGTTTTCGCGAGAAGTACCGGACGCATAATAACAGCTTCATCTTAAGGTGTGTAATTCGCTAACAAAGCGAATGCACCCTGACTTATGGACGTGTAGGTGTGCAATCGATTGCGCGAGAGCCGAAGGAAATTCTTTGTATGTGGCATTTGTGGACCTGACAAATGCCTTCCCTTCCACCGACCTACCAACCCTTTGGATTAAGCTGTATAACGCTGGGGTTTCAGGCCCTCTGTTTGACTGGCTGCGTATGCTCTATGCTCGCATGTCTTACGCTGTCAAGCAGGGATCAGAACTGACCGCGGCGTTCAAATCCTTAATTGGCATCCTAACTGGAGACACCGCCTCACCGATGCTCTGGAACGTATACTTCGCTGATCTAGCTGAGGTCTTTGAACGGGACGGCGACGATATCTGCCTCAATGGTCGTCCCGTGTCTCATGTCGAACAGGCGGACGATGTTGCCCTCTTCTCGACGACGGCTGCAGGACTACAGCGAAAAATAGACCGGTTCTTCAGTTGGTGCAGGGCGAACTTCATGGTCATTAGCGTGACAAAAACCGAGTGGATGCTGGTGGATGCTGTTGGGCGAACTGCCGCGCGTTATCCCGCGAATGGTTATTGGCAACGCCGTCATCAAGCTCGTCAAACAATACAAATTTGTGGGAATAATCTTCTCCTCTGTCGACTACGACATTTTCTCTGCTCATTATGCCAAGAAATCGTCCAAGGCTCGAGCGGTGGCCAACACGACTTTCGCAGCGAAGGCAAGTATCGGTTGTCTCCTGCCATACGAGGGGATTCGGATGTATATGGCGCGCATTGACCCGCACCTAACTTTTGGGTGCGAGGTCTGCCTCGACGTCATAAATCACAACCTCCAGCAGCTTACCGACGTCCAACATGAGTTTCTCCGTCGCCTCCTCGGCCTTCACAGTCGCTCCATCCTCGCTGTCCTATTCACCGAAACAGGTGTCATTCCTCTTGCGTACAGGCGCCCCATAATGGCACTAGGTTACCTCATTTACCTCATCTCTCTTCCGCCGAAGCACCTGGCATCCGCCGCATACCTAGACTCCCTGGAACTTGCCCTCGAGGGCCAACCCGGCTGGATGTCCGATATATGCTACGTCTTGCGATCACTGCCAATACCGATCCAATTCTCGCCGCAGAACCTAACGGCCGAAATGATTGCGGGAACGATCAAGGGTCTCGAAACCGCATGCTCCCAGTGGCTCGCTGCCAGTCTCAAGAGCATGTCTTCCCGGCTGCCACTGCTAGACGGACGTTTGGAGAGAAACGAGGAGGGGAAGTTTGTAGCAAACGCCCTGAAATTCCGGCAATACCTCGGCATCCCAGTGCCCGCTCATCGAAAGGCGTTAATGCGCTTGATACTCTCATCGCACACGCTGAGTGTCGAACTCCTGCGGTACGGCGAGAGGCTGAGAAAGCGAACTCCTCCGGACTTTCGCTTCTGCCGCTTCTGCCGACGTGGGGCCGAAACTGAGGCTCATGCTATGATCGTGTGCACGATGCCAGCGCTGACAACCCTGCGACATGGATTCCTTCTCGATGTGTACCATTTGGTCCCAGAGTCACCACGCCAATGGGAATCCCCAGAGATTTTCCTACGCGCTCTGGTCCAAACACGGGACTTCGACTTATTGCAGCGGTTGGCGAGGTACATATGAGGGTCCAAATGCACTTTTATTCCCGCGCGCAAAACGTTGACTAAATTTGGATTTCCGCGCCATCTCATGGCTTTTGAGTCAATTCCCGCACAACATCATCCACAAACTTACATTGCGCGGTTTTGGCGAAACCCGCAAACGCGCAATGCGGGAATTTGATCCGCGCAATGTTAGAAATCGCGCAATGTTCCCACGCAATTTGATGCCCGCAAAGTTGAACGCCGCAACGTTGAAAACCGCGCAAAGTCGGGAGCGCCGGAAAGAAATTTGCGCAAATTGATCCTGAGTTTAAAAATTCCAGTCTGAGTCTCAGTGAAGCAATGCCAAGTAGCACAAGGGCGGAATGAGGGAATGATGCTTTTTGTTCAGGCTGACGGCGAGTGTATGTTCAGTTGCATTGAACTGGCCTGATGGTCACACAGGGAGATGGTACGATAGGGTGGGGTGAGGAATTTATGATGCATGGGTTACTATGGGATCGGAGATATCGAAGGATATTCAATGTGGGTTCAATTAAACTCGAGGTGGGTAGGCTGAGATCACTGACAGTGGCAAGTCATTATGCAGCGAAAATGGACTCATTTAAAATCCAGGCCTTCTAAAATGGGTTGAAGTACAAAGTTCAATGTGTTTCCGAGATGCCCGAGGCAAAGTCCTACCCGAAGAATCAGTGAACCCTCCAGGCGACGGGTATAGATGAAATACAGTTGAATTCCTGAGGCCTGATTGCCCGTGGCCCTCGGTTCAGCCTTCACACTGTGGGGTATTAGGCAGTACGGGTTTTGAAGACACTGTTGGGAAAATAGTGGTTCAATAGGTTGGAGTCAACCCCAGAACTCCGGTCCATGTAAAACGAACCAGCTCACGATGGGTGCGAGGCGAAGGTGAAGTAAGCAACATTGAAGGTTTGATTGACAGAAGGTTACCGAGTACAGTAATAAGTGATTATTAAATCACAGCCAGTGAGATATTATCTACACATTGTTAGACACACCTGGCTTCAAACTGGCGCACTTAGTAGGACCCACGTTGAAATGAAGTTGAAGGCCCTTCAAGTTTGACTAAATATTATGCATTACCGGGACTCAAAGAAGCGCACTTCCTGTGGGACTTCAATTTTGCGCGATTTATTCCAGTGGTCCCGGTTTTGCGCGGTTTTCAACGTTGCGCGGTGTTCAACTGCGCGCATCAAATTGCGTGGGAACATTGCGCGATTTCTAGCATTGCGCGGATCAAATTCCCGCATTGCGCGTTTGCGGGTTTCGCCAAAACCACGCAATGTAAGTTCGTGGATGATGTTGTGCGGGAATTGACTCAAAAGCCATGAGATGGCGCGGAAATCCAAATTTAGTCAATGTTTTGCGCGCGGGAATAAAAGTGCATTTGGACCCTCATAAGGTACACCTTTGATGTCCTTGCGGAATATGCTACATGCCCCGTATTCAGACCTGCAGAGTACCTGTACTCAATGATAGAATAATGCTATGTTTCTCGTACCTGACTCTGGAGACCATGCGACCCCGCGGCTCGGCGAGCGTCTCGTGAACCCAACCAGTATTTTGATTTTTGTACTTGATGTTGTTGAAGGCGAAGGCTGTTCTCGCAGGTGCTCAAACGGTAAAGGAGAATGGTATCCGTAGCATACATCTGACGCATGTATGTAGTACGGACCCCGGCTGTTTCTTAACGGGACCGCGCCGGTAATCTACCTACCTACCAAGCCGGATAAGACCGGCCGAGGACCGGCCGTCATCATCACGAAATGTGAGGTAACGGCCATGGGTTCGAATCCCACGCGGTTAGCGCCTCCTTGTCCTCGGACCTCTTCTCCTCTCATTTTGCCACTCACCGCCTTGTCGAATTGGCGCAGGGAATAACGCAAAATCAAGCAACAAAAGCAAGTCAAGTCAGATGGACCGAAGGCCGCATCCTCGCGTTGAAAAAATTACAAGGACTCGACACGCCGCCGCCCTCCGCGCCGCCCTCGCGGCTGTGGAGTGCCGTCCCGGGAGTATCAGTCCGAGTAGGGCGAGCACGGCGCCGACAAGTCCGAGTCGTGTCGTTTGCGAGGGAGGGGTGGAGATGGGGATGTAGAGATGGATGAGGATGAGGTGCGTGTTACCTCGCATTCTTTTACTTATCTTTTTCCTATACTTTAGAATGTGCACTGACGCCACCCACCCACCCAGGCGCATTCTTCCGATGCTGACGTGGACATGGACGCTGATGCGGACGACGGGGAGGACGACACGGAGGCGCACGCGATCGCGGCGGCACTGCGGGACGCGCTGGGGCGTGTCGTTGCTTCGTCCTCTGCTCCCGCGTCCGCCTCATCGTTCCTCAAACTCAAAAACTCGGCAGCGGCAGACTCGAAAGAGTGGTGGGAAGGGGAAGGAGAAGGTCGGAGGGAAGGGGAAGGGCAAGGGGAGGGTGGATGATAGTGAGGATGAGGGTACGTCGCGTTTTGTTTTTGGTTTTATTCCCACTCTGCATCGCAGTGTCGCGTCGGCGGTCGGTATCGTGCGGTTACCTCTCGCTCTACGTGCATCGGGCGCTTTTCTTTCCTTACGCCCTCCCTACCTCTCCCACTAACTTACCCCCCTTCCAGCTCCCCAAAATTCCCCCAACCGCACCTAATAGCCGGCGCCACGCTCCACCCCTACCAGCTCGAGGGGCTGCAGTGGATGCTGGGCCTCGACGAGCAGGGGATTAGTGGGATTTTGAGTGCGTTGTTTACTTCGTCCCTCTGTTTCGATTAAGTTTGGTTGGATTGTTGCGGGCGGGAGGAGGCGCGGGAGGAGGTTTCCGTGCTTGGGTTCGCGCGTCGCAGTTCGCGCACTTTGGCACCCTTCGGTGTACTTGCGCGTACTTTGCGTGCTTTTCGCACTTTGCGTACATTCTTGCGTACGTTTCGCGTCCTCTGCGCACTTCGCACACTTGCGCACTTTCTCTTCTCGCCCTTTGCGCCCTTTGGGCACTTGCGCGCACTTTGGGCTTACTTTCGCATACTTTGCGCCCTCTGCCCTCCGCGTACTGTGGGCGTCCTTACGCTCCTTGGCACTTTGGGCGTACTTTTCGCGTACTTGCATACTTTCCCTTCTCGCCCTTTGCGCACTTTGACACTTTTTGCACACTTGGGTACTTTGCGCACTTTGCGCTCTTCGCGTACTTGCGCGTACTTTGCGTACTTCGCGCACGTCCGACCCCCTCGAAGCGTGCATACTTCGCGTACTTCGCGCACTTTCTCACTTTGTGTACTTGTGCATGTCCGCGCCCTTCATTCGCGTACTGTAGGCGTACTTTTATTTCGCGTCCTCGGCGCACGTCCGCGTACTTTGCGTACTTGCGCACGTCCGCGCACTTTTCGCGTACTTTGCGCACGTCCGCGCACTTTTCTTTCGCGCACTTTGCGCACTTTCGCGTCCTTTGCGTCCTTTGGCACTTTCGCGCACTTGCGCACGTCCCACCTCCTCACAACGTCCGACCTGTGTGGGCAGAGGAGAAGGAGAAGGTTTTCTAAAAATACCCTTGTTCTGCTATTGACGCTCGCGCTCACGCTCGAGGCGGAGCCGTTCTCGTTTCTTGTGGGTGGAGTCGGCGTCGGCATGCGTATGGTGTGGACGCCGTACACACCCTCTTGCTTTTCCTTTCATTCTTTCATTCTGGTTCCTCTGGCGTGGGCGTGGTGCGGCGTGATGCCCTTTGGCGGGTGTGCGGCAGTCCCTGCTGGCTGGCACGCTTGGGCGGGTGCGTGCGTTGGGGCACGGTATGGTGTGGTGGGCGTGTACGCCCACATACGTCCCTGCTGGCTGGCACTCGCACGCTTGGGCGGCGGCGATGGTGCTCGTGTATGGATTACCCGACCGACCGAATGGCAGGCAATTGGGCGGGCGCGGCTGCCGTGGCGGGGCGTGATGCGCGTATTCCGTATCGTGCCCTGGTGCGGTGCATACGCGACGGAGCTCATGCTGGTGCTTGGGCTCGCTGCGGGTGTCGGCCCCAGTGATGACGATTTCGGCACAGCGGACAGAGCGCGTCGTGCGTCTTTGCGTCAAGGCAACTCCGATCGCGGCTGCCGTGTACTTCTTCCTGTCTGGCTCCAATGAAGGATCTACCCAGTACGTCGCATTTCAATCAAGTTTTTAACCACCCCGCTCACGTGTTTCGTTCCCTCTCAGTGAAAGTAACACCCCGCGATCAAGCTTGTCGTCGGGAGGCTGTGATCGTTTCGTACGTTATTTTCCTTCCCTTCATGGTACGGTCTTTCAATTCAATTTACAGTGCCTGTTCATTCGCGACTCTCGCTTGCGTGAGTCTACTCTTTTCAAACTCCTCGAGCGAAGCTCAGTGGTTCAATTTAGCATTTGGCGATGCCGCATTCCATGAGCTGCGTCGTCATCTACATGATCGTGTCCAAGGGTGCGTCTCCCTCCTCCTTGCACTCATTCTCCCTCATTCTCCTTTTTTGAACTCACAAACGATTCATCCAGTTTACCACACGTGTTTCCTGTCGCTGCTAGGCTGCCGCCACCAGGTCAATGCGATCTGCGACTCGAGCATGGTTGCGATGCAGATCAGCGAGGTTGGACATGGGCACGGGTATGCGAGGGACAGCACTGTGGTGGATGGGTCAAAGGCGGCGAGTTTCAAGCAGAGTAGCGATACCAGATTGATTCAAGTGTGTCTGTTGTTCTCGGAGAAAAAGGTGGATATGTTGTATACTACGTACAGTATATTCGCGCAGTTGAGACAATCATGGCTCTGGCCCGGGCATCGCGACGTTGGAATAATTAATGTGTTGCGGCCGTGGACCGTCTGCTGCCGAGCATTACCTCTCCTATTCTGGGGGGCTGACAGTGGACTGTCAAGTGATTGAACTGATATCCACAAAATCTGAGGGGACCTGAGTTGAAATTCGGCGAGCTAAGTATGCCTACTGTGCTCTGAGATACGAGGACACAAAGGCCCGGTGTTCTGAATCAAGGCTGAAACTCGGGGTTGTGTGGAATAATAGCACAACAAAGCAGTGGCAGATTGAATGAATCATGGCGCGGTCTCGAGTTGAACGGACTCCTCACGAATTATCAACATCGTTGACCAGGGGAATGCGGGTCGAGGCGGGGAGTTCAGGAGTAACAACATAAAGGCTAGGGACTTCGAAGTTCGCGTTGGTTGGGCCAGGGACTTCAAAGGAGATCAAAGGAGATTCACGTAGATGGGTAGGGGGATCCGGCCCGGGCTAGGGAGTCTTGGAAAAGAAGAGCAAGGGTGAAATCGGAAGACGAGGAGAGTAGCGACCCTTTCCCATCAAAGTCCGACGCGCCCACGTGACCCGCGATTTTGGGGTATGTACTTCCGCGATAAAAAAAGCGTGAATATCGCGTGGAATTTTGTGTAAATTGGAACGAAAAAAATCAGGGACGTGGTATTTATGTATCCGCAGACCTCCTCAAAAGGGGGGCGCGGTATCTGACGTGGTGGCCAAGCGAATTGCGAGACAGTTCGAAATTTGTTGGGTTTTGGAGAGGGTTGAGGATTAATTCAGGGAGCGTACAGTAATGGTGCGCTTGCCGTGGGAATCGGGGAGGGTATGTACCTTGATAGGCTAAATCGGCCCAATGACCCTCAGAGGCCAGAACTGACGGGCAAAACCTCCTTTTTCGATAACAAGCAGGGTGGTGTGGGACACCTTTCAAGGGGATCCCTGGTTGAGACGTGGGTTGCAGTGGGTGGCGTGGTTGACCGTTGTGCTGTATAGCGGTTAAACCATAGTGCTGCCTTGATATGGTCGGCATGGACCATCGAGCACCATTTCTATCCAAAGGAAGTGCTGTGGGTCCTAGTTGAATTAAACATGGAATTGTATTCTGGAAGCCGTTGAACTGCGGAATGGTCGAACTGCAGCGAAAGGCTGTGGAACTGCAGATTCCAGGTCAAAGCATGACATGGGCGTCCTCGCCTGTAGTTTCCGCATTCGTACATGTCGGTTCACGAGCTTTGACGTATTGCAATGTTTGGGCGGCGACTCGGAGTGTGCAGTGAAATTACGACCGATGTGAAAAAAATCGCACTGAAAGGGTATCGTGAGTGCAGCAGACACGGAGGAAGAATACACCGGTGTAGCCGAGGCGTTTTGGTGGGAGAAGTGATAAGCAAGGCCGTAAAATTCTCGAGCTGAAGAGCAGAGAAAGGAAAAGGGGGTTAGGGTTAGCTTGAGGGAGATGAAGGCGAACATGTCCAAATGAATTGGGCAGAGAATCTCAAGAGAACGGATAATAAATGGAGGCACACTTTTTTGTCTCTAGCACTCCGCGCCAAGTTTCTAACTTTAGATGCATATGAACAAGAGGCGTGCGATCGTTGTCGATCAAACATTAACTCCATCCCCATACGTAGGCCCTCAGCCGTCCCTCCGTTCTCTCTCGTACCGTCCCGATCACTCCATGTTTGGGGTCCAGCTTTCTGATCGGCATCGCTCCAAAATTTTGAGAGTTAGCCTTCAATGAGATTTCGCGAAATGTCGTTGGATTCAGCGACCCCGAGAACGCAAAGACCGAAGCTTTGTGTACTTTTTTTCAAGGTTTCCGCCTGCCTCTTGTATAGTGAAAAACTCCTGAGTCAGGTACCGTCTTGCACTGTATCGATATTACAGCCAACGACAGTACCGAAGGCGCGGATCAATTTTTTCCAAATTTAGAGGTTTTCATCTCTTTGAAAGAATTGGCCATACCTCGCTCATTTCTGCACCGTTTGACTTGTAAGTAGGCTAGAAATGCCAGGATAATTCACGTGCAATTAGTCATAGAGCTACATTAACAGAAATATTTTATTTTGGGTCCTCCTAAAATTGGGCTTGATCAACGGTAAATTTGCGCTAGTAATGCCATATCATGTCCAGTTGGCCCCAATTTTGGATACGGAGATTCCGGAGGTATTATAATTGATGTCAAAGACTCATAACAGCGAATCTACTCCCTGATCGTTTTAAAATTGGACCACGGGGAATCTAACGGTGAAAGTGTTGAAAGTGGTATATTGACCGGAGTACTTGACATGAGCACCAAAGACTACTCACTAGAGAGCCTTAGACACGTACTTAGCATAAATACTTGCCAAAAAACGAGGTAATACGCGCCCCAAATCGCTAATTAGACGTGTCGCATCACGGTCCATCATCACCCAGTCAGCCAAGTCAGAATTCCGACCTCCGAGTCCGCACTCCCTCCGCATCATCTGGATGCACCTTGTGCCTTCTCTGCTCATCCAGAAGACATAGAGCTGCGATATCTTGCGCCTCAACGAGCAAAAGCACTAAGGACAAGCTAGGGGTGTGTTGCATAATTTACTGACCAAAGATCTCCGAAAGAAACAAGTGGGTGGTTTCGGGTTTTATGAGCCATACTAAAAGTCCATCCTTTCCCGCCCCTGCTGTCCTAAACCAAGCTCAATCAGTATGCTACGGAGTCTTGAAGCAGCAAAATCCGTGTAGCTGAGTGCAGTGTAGCGGTTGCCTTTGAACGAGGTCATTCGCGTACTATAACACTTGCCTAGTCTGAGCTTTCTCTCTGCTCCAAGTTGCAAGAAATGCTTATCCATGGAGCTTCTCTGTCATTTCCATGCATTCTTGGTACTTCTTACAGGAGGGAAGAGTAGTTGAGAGCTCAAACATCCTGAGTCGACAGCCTTAGAAATATACCCAAAATAAAACATTTCTGTTAATGTAGCTCTATGACTAATTGCGCGTGAATTAGTCTGGCATTTCTAGCCTACTTACAAGTCAAACGGTGCAGAAATGAGCGAGGTATGGCCAATTCTTTCAAAGAGATGAAAAACCTCTAAATTTGGAAAAGATTGATCCGCGCCTTCGGTACTGTCGTTGGCTGTAACGCAATGAATGCAGACCAGTCATATCGCATTCATATCATTATCTATGAAAAGGTATTCTTACCCACGATCATATTAATGAACACCACGCCTGTTCAGCGATCTCAAATTCCCTGCGTTGGCCTACTGTGTAGCCGGTATAAAAGGGCGCAAACGAGCGCTGCCTTTCTCCAGTGACTCCTCGCTCTCGCTCGTACACTCCCGCGAAAATGGTCCAATTCACTTGCTACCTCGTTGTTCTTTCCATCGCTGCCGGCGGTCTTGCCGCCTGTAAGTGTGATGTTGCGGCAGTCGAGGCGGACATCGACACGCTGGTCCGCCAGGTGACGGCGTTTGACAACGCAATCGTGATGTTTCCCCCCACCAACGGGTCTGTCGATGACGCACTGGCCATTCACGCCGATGCGACCAGCATAATAAACACCCTCAACACCGCGGCCAGTGATGTGGAAGCCGCCGGCGAGTTCAGCGAGGAAGACGATACGGTGATCCTCTCCACCATTGAGACGAGCCTGCCCACTGTCCTAGGCTCCCTCCTCGATATCATCGACAAGAAGCCGGCATTTGTACATCTTAAAGTTTTCTCTGAATCCTTTTTCCGTGCTTCTCTATTCTCATGCTTGATATTGCGCGCAGGACGCTCTCCCTATCTGCGGTATCCCGGTACTGTTCCTCCAAGACCTCCAGAACCTCCAGAACGCTAGCGTTGGCTTCGGAAACGCTCTGATCAACACCGCGCCGGCATGCCCGATTTATGTCTTCACCCCATTCTCCGTGCTGACCCCAGGACGAAGGATACCCTCGTCGCCAACTTTACCGATCTCACGAACAATATCGCCGCCGCGTTCGAACCCGCGATCACTGTGTACTCATCCTAAGTACCGCAACCCAGAGTGAAGCGTAGTAATTGAAGAGTGGAGTCTAAGCGTGGTGTGTCCGAGTCTATGTTCTACCAATGTTTTTACCGTAGTTTACGCGCGAAGTAATGGATTGTCACTGCATTCCGAGGGTCCATAAAAAGTGTGCCTACGGTGACAGACCGAGGTCGGCAGACCTGGCAGTAAACCAAGTATGCCTCGGTCGGCCCACATCGGTTTACCCTCTAACCACTTGGTTGGTGTTCACTGGTCATTCTGTTTTGGGGCCATGGGCGTCACGGGAGGGATGTTTGAGCAGCACTGCCACTTATCATTGTCTCTGCGGCTTCACTTCTCACGTTGCTCTCACAACACCAACATAACACACATTTCTTTCCTGGAGCTGAACCGCTTTCTTTGGGGCTTATCATCATGCCAAACAGGGCATCAGGTTAGACTGGTGACCAATCTGCCTACTAGAAAGCAAGCTTGTTGGTAGACATCACTTCAGAGAGAGATCGGTTACCGGTCTAGCATCAGGTGCTCTTCGCCGTATGCATTGGGGTTTCAATTGTTTGAAACTTTCCCACCGAATCACTGGGTGGGCCGCCGCCAGGGAGAAGCATCCCAAAATAGCAAGTCAGAGCAGCGAACTCACACCGCTAGGGCCTCAATTAAAAGTGCATTTTAATTGATCTTACAGCCAGTTCAACCGGTGGAAAGCCCGATTAGAGATAGGGGCTCCAGGATCATCACGTCACATCACCCTCCTGCGTGACGAGCGCGTTTACCAATCAGCGCCACACACCGCCTCCTCTTCTCTTCTTCTCCTTTTGCCACTGACCACCTTGCCACCTTGTCGAATTGGCGCAGCAGAAGAATACCGAGCAACCAAAATCAAAGCAAGTCACGAGAGATGGACGCCATTCAAAAATTCAAAGCCCAGGCGACAGCTTGGGCGACAGACGCCGAATTTCAGGACACGCCGCCGTCTACGCCCTCCGCGCCGCCCTCGCGGCTGTGGAGCGCCGTCCCCGGGAGTACCAGTCCGCGCAGGGCGAGCACGAGCACGGCGCCGATGAGTCCGTTTCCTGTGTCGTCGAGTCCCAGTGACGGTGGGAATGTAGAGATGGATGAGGTACGCAACAAAAGGACCAGTTACATTTACTTGTCTTTGTTCTGTACTTTTCTGCTGGAGAACAATGTGCACTGACGCCACGCACCGCAGCCGAATGCTATCCCCGACACCGACACGGATTTGGATATGGACATGGACGCGCTGAGGCGTGTCGTTTCTTCGTCCTCTGCCTCTGCCTCCACCGTGCGTTTCTTTGTCCTCTGCCTCTGCCTCCACCGCGCGAGAAGCCCACGCGTCCGCCTTCCTCAGACCCAGCAACGCGATCGAAAACTCGGCAGAGGCAGAAGGCCAAGAAGAAGAAGGTAAGCTCACCGAATCGCAGCTCTTGTGCCTCACGCACGTCCTCGAGCGCAGTGCTTTGTATAGCAGCATTTTGGAGAGGCAGATGCGCGAGGCGAGGGCGGCACGCGCTCATGTATGCCAACGCCAACGCCGACAAGGGGGATTCGAAGGCGGCGGGGAAGAAGTTTGCAGCGAAGGGGAGGGGGAGGGGGAGGGGGAAGAAGGGTGCGAAGCGCAGGAGGGTGGAGGAGGAGGAGGAGGAGGAGGAGGAGGAGGGTACGTCGCGTCTTCTTCATTTGTTTCCGACTTTCGGTGCGCGCCTCTGGACTCTCTGGCTTTCGGTGCGCGTTGCTGCGGCTGCGGCTGCGGTTGCGT
Organism: Mycena metata; assembly: GCA_029378385.1. Lineage (NCBI taxonomy): Eukaryota > Fungi > Basidiomycota > Agaricomycetes > Agaricales > Mycenaceae > Mycena > Mycena metata. The sequence goes on from JARKIB010000696.1 coordinate 14,760, forward strand.
CTGTCGCGGTTGTGCGTCTACCCCTCGGATGCGCGTCATCTGCGTACATCGTCGGCTACGTCCTGGGGGTCTCTAATTCCTCTTTCTTTTTCCTCCCCCCGTTTCTATGCTTACCTGCCTTTACAGCTGCCGCTGCCGCTGCGTCGGATACCCCACCCAACGCGGAAACGGGCGCCAACGCAGAACAAAACCCACGGACGCAACCCCAGGATTCCCCCAACCCCACCTAATAACCGGCGCCACGCACCCCTACCAGCTCGAGGGGCTGCAGTGGATATTGGGCTTGCACGAGCAGGGATTAGTGGGATTTTGGGTGCGTTGTTTGTCTTGCTTCCGTATAAATGTTTTTTGGGGAGGAGGGTTTTTTTGGGGGGTTGGGAGAGGAGGGTTTGCGCGGGCGTGTCCTGTGGGATGCGCGGGAGGGAGGGCACGACACGCATGTGCGGGAGAGGGGGCAGTATGGCGTTTCCGTTTCGCTTTCCCATTCTTCTTGGCGTGTCTTGCGTTGTCTTGTCGCGCACTTTTCTTTCCGCGTACTTTCGCGCATTTTGGCGTACTTTCGCGTCTCGCCCTTTTTCGCACGTCCGCACTTTTCGCGTACTTTCGCCCTTCGGCACTTTCGCGCACTCGCGCACTGGGGGCGCCCTTTGGCGCACTTGAGGCCTACTTTTTTTTCGCGCACGTCCGCCCTCTTCTCGCACTGTCGCGTTCTTCTTTGCGTGTCTTCCGCGCACTTGGGCACTTTGATGTATATTCGCGTACTTTTCGCGCACTTTTCCTTCGCGCACTGGTCGCGTACTTTGCGCACGTCTGACCTCCTCGCAGCGCGCGTGCGTGCTTGAATGTTCCGTTCCTTTTCCAAAAACCTTCTTCTGCCTCTGGGGCACGCGCAGGCACACGTATGGTATTTTTGGGGCCCGGTGCGTCCTCATCCGACGGGCGGGCGGCGCGGTATAGTGTGTTGCCCCTTGGCACTTTCACCCCTTGGCACTTTCGCGCACTTTTCTTTTGCGCGAGTGCTCGCTGGGGAAGGTTTTCCTTTCTTTCTACCTTCCCTTCTTCCTCTGCTCCTATTGGCGCTCGCGGTGGAGAGTGGATTCAGCGTCCGCGTGCATACGGACGCGTGCGGTGTGGACCCCTTACGCCTCTTTCTTTCATGCTGGTCCCTCTCGCGTGGACGTCGGGCGTCGTGCGGCGTGATGCCCTTCGGTGGGTGTGTCTACTGCCGCCGCCGCGGCAGTCGGCGTCCGTTGGTTGTGCGTGCGTTGGCTCTGCGTGGGTCCGCGGCAGTCGGCGTGCGGCACGGCGTGTGGTCTGCTGCAGGCTTGGGCGGCGCCGATGGTGCGCCGATGATGCGGCTGCTGGCTCGCTGGCTTCGTGCGCCAGGCTTCGCTTCGGCTTCGTGCGAGAGGCTGCATTTATTCCTGGCTGCGCTGCCCGCCGCGGTGTCGGTGTCGGTGTCGGTGTCGGTTTCGGCGCAGCTGGCAGCGCGGACTTCTTCGAGTGATCGTTTCTTGCGCGGTCTTCTTCTTCCTTCGCGTTCTGCTTTTACTGGTGATGACTGACTGCATGTCTGCAGGGCGATGCGCTTACGATTTGTCCGGCCTTTGATCGTCGCCGACTCTGAATCATCAAGTTCGGTGTCAATGTATGTACGTATATGTATGTTTTCTACGAGTGTCAAAATTGATTTCATTCTTCTATGTGTACATGCGCTTACATCCCGAGGCTGACCTGATGCGAAACCACTGTTTAGACCAAGGCTTCGCATAAATCAATTCGACGACTTTCTAGGGTGTCGGCGAGCTTGAGCGTGAACTACTCACGTGTTAAGGCCTTACGATATCCCACCAAGTCCCCTTTTTCTACGCTGCCGTTGATGTGGCTTCATTCTAATTGTAGTCTTCAGTCCAAATAAAAGGCCGAAACTTCGCTCTCTCTCTCAGTACGGGACTTTCGGTTCACGATTACGACGCCCTGCACTTTGATTGAATCGCACAAATACCTCGCTCTGCAGTCCTCGGAGTCAGAATGTATGCCGTTCTACCTCTGCATTAGTTGTTCGTCCGTCCTAACTTTCTTCTCAGAATCATCTTCACTTCCTTCACGAACATATACGACATCACCTCGGCGCTCAGCTACTCTTTCTTTGGTGGGCACCGTGTTTTCAGGGGTTCTCTCTGGGACTTGAATATTTGAACAGGCCTCTTTGCGTCAAGGCAACTGCGATCGCGGCGACCATGTACTTCTTCCTGTCTGACTGTAATGAAGGATTTACCTAGTACGTCGCATTTCAGTCCAGTTTCAACCACCCCGCTTACATTTATTTTCCTCTAAGCGAAAGCAACACCCCATCCGCCGTGCCATCAAGCTTGTCGTCGGGAGTGTTGTGATCGTTTCGTACGTTATTTTCCTTTCCTTTACGGTACGGTCTTTCAATTCAGTTGACAGCGCCTGTTCATTCGCGACTCTCGCTTGCGTAAGTTTTCAAACTCCTCAAGCGAAGCTCAGTGGTTCAATTTAGCATTTGGCGATGCCGCGTCGTGGTCTACATGATCGTGTCCAAGGGCGCGTCTCCCTTCTCCTTGTGCTCATTCTCCCTCATTCACCATCTTTGAACCCACAAACGATTCATCCAGTTTACCACACATGTTTCCTCTCTGCTCGGCTGCCGCGGCCAGGCCAGTGCGATCTACGACCCGAGTATGGTTGCGATGCAGATCAGCGAGGTTGGGAACGGGCATGGGCACGGGTATGCGAGGGACAGCACTGTGGTGGATGGGTCGGAGGCGGCGAGTTTCAAGGCTTGATTTGCAGATCTGGAAGAGAAAAAGATACTTTGCTTGTGGTGATTTGATTCGATTTCATAACGGAGTTTTTTACTTTGATTCGCACTGTTTGCCTGGAATTTTCTTGGTCCAAGTACAAGAAGGAGGTGGGCGGCTTAGCGACGTCGTTGTCCTGGAGTTTCTTCCGTCTATATGACAACAAAGAGTAGCGGTACCAGATTGATTCAAGTGTGTTTGCTGTTCTCGGAGAAAAAGGCGGATATGTTGTATACTACGCGCCATACATTCGCGTAGTCGAGAAAAAGAACAGCGCCTTTTTTGACATCATGGCTCGGGCCCGAGTTGAACGGGCATCTCGACGTTGGAATAAATAATGTGTTGAGGCCATGGACCGTCCGCTACCGAGCCTTGCCTCTCCTGTTCTGTAACAGACCACGGGGCAGTTTAGTTGATGAATATGTTTCACTCAGTTGGTTTCAGTGCGCGGACAGTGGACTGACAAGTGATTGAACTCCAACTCTTGACATCCTCAAAATCTGAGGGGACTTGAGTTGAAATTCGGCGAGCTAAGTAGGCCTGCTGCGCTCGGAGATATGAGGACGCAAAGGCCCGTTGTTCTGAATCGAAGCTGAAACTCAGGGTTATGTGGAATAATAGTGGTATTCACAGTTGACCATTTTCCCTCCCTTTTCATCTCCTTTTCCCTCTGCTTTTTGGCCTCTTTTTGTGGAAAAGGAATAAAAAATGGGGCTGAAAAGGAGTTGAAAAAAGGAGCATGTCCGCCCATTTTGTCAAAAATAACCATTTTTGCTTCCTTTTAGGTGCCGATTTCAGTAACGGGTTTAGCGTCCCACTTGGTTCTTGGGGATATATATCATAGATATTCCCACTAATATACCCTACAAAAGGCGAGAAATACCCAGTTGAACCTGGCCTTAATAACGGTCAACAATGTTCCCCTTTTCCCACTGAACCCTTGCTTGGGTGTTCACGACAGCCCATTTTTGACCGACTTTTTCTCTCTTGTTGGTTGGTTCTCGACCAAATAAGAGTATAAAGGGCTGGATTTTTTGATTTCATCCCTTTTTACAGTCTAGAATTGAAAAGGGAAAAAAACTGGGGCAAAAAAGACCGGGAACATCGAAAAGGAGAGAAATTGCGGACGAAAAAGGAGCAAAAAATGGCTATCGTGAACATCACTAATAATAGCACAAAAAAGCAGTGGCAGATTGAGTGCATCATGGCGCGCTCTCGAGCTGAACGGAATCCTCACGTATTATCAATATCGCTGACCAGGGGGATGCGGGTCGAGCCGGGGGAGTGCGGGAGTAACAACATAAACTTGCCGCATTGCGTTGCGTTGGTTGGCCAGGAACTTCAAATCCCTGCAGGGAGATCCACATAGATGGGTAGGGAGATCCGGCCCGGGCTAGGGAATTAGAAAAGAAGAGTAAAGGGGTGACGCCACCGAAATGGAGGGAGACGACGATGAACTTTTAGAGCAGCCACCTTTCCCATCAAAACCACCCCACGCCCTCACGTGACCCGCGGTTTGGGGGTACTTTCGCGCCAAAGTGTGAATATCGCGTGGAATTTTGAGTAAATTGGAACGAAAAAAATCTATCAAAAGGGGCGCGGTATTTGGTGTGGAGGTCAAGGAAATAGCGAGACAGTACAAAATTAATTGTTTTTTGAGGAGGGTTGAGGATTAATTCACGGAGCATGCAACAATGGTGCGCTTCGTGGGAATCGGGGAGGGGATGTCCGCTGATAGCTCAACTTTGACCCACAGAGGTCAGAACTCACGGGTGAAACCTCGGTTTTCGACGACAAGCGGTGTGGGACAACTTTCAAGGAAATCCCTTGTTGAGCTTCTATTTAATTTTCGCAGCAAGGAGGCACTTTCAAGGGATGATTTATTTTCTAGAAAATCAGTAGGGACTATATTATTACTGGGGGAGCACCAACTCTAGCCTCCAGTGGCTGAGACGAAAGATTTCGGTTTAAAACTAACTCAAAAAGGGAGTTGCTGAATAGCTCTAGGGATCGCTCAGAGAAGGTTAAATCAGTCTAGTCGTGCCTGTCATGGCCAATGGTGCGGACGCCGGCGTCGACCGACAGTCCCATTCAACTTGCCCAGTACTTACACGGTGTATTATCATTTCTATCTGAGCGGTCCTAGCTCGGTCAGACCTAACCTAGGCATCACTGAGTGAGATTCGAATCCATGGCCGGTACCTGTATATCCACTTGAGCCCGGCGGCTTAATTGCGGGCTCAAGGGCTCGATGAGAAAAATCACCCGAAACCAACACTCGAACCACATATTGTCTTTTTTTATTTCGAACCTAGTGGAATCCATCGCAATCCATTGTCACCTGTTCATAGGCTACTTTCAAGTTCCGCCCGGTCAATGCGTGGGTTTTTGGGGCGCGAAGTCTTATTACTATTAATAAGAACTATCAGCCATTTGACATTTTTGTTGCGGCTTTCACGTGTTTTTTGGCGTTTCGGCATTGTTCACCCAAATTGAACTCTGCCTGGTAGGGCGGTGGAACAAGGTTTACGGCCAATATGTTACATACTGGTCCAGAGGGTAGCAATAGAGGTACTCTTAGAGGTGAAATAGTATTGCAATCATTCCTCGTTTCAGTGATATCAGATGATCTTGTTCCGGCGTTGTGAGATTTTCGCCGGGAATTGTCGCGTTGCTACGTTGTGACGTTTGAGGGCGTTTTCAGGTGTTTTTTGGTGTTGTCTCGCGTTGTACAATGCCACAACAAAGGCTCATGGTTTATGTCTGGGGATTTGGAGGGGTTTTCAAGTTTTTTCAAGTTGAGGAGAAGGGAAAAAAGAAGAGAAAAAGAGAGAGCTATCTACTTTACATCAATATCTTGTGGCAAGAAATCTAAAGATCCCGTTGACTGGTTCGCGTCCCGGCATGGATTTTAATCTTGAAAGACCCACGTCGCCGGTCCGCCTTCAAATGATCCACTGATTTCAAGAAGATCCTCCTCGGCGGACGCCGTTGATTGACAAGACATCGTCCAGCCAATGGGTTTTCAAGTTCAAATCTAATCTTTTAATCTCGTCACGGCACGCTTCGGCTACGCTTCTTTTCTCCCACCAACTACTGTACTATTACGACCAACTGTTCACGGGGTGTCACCCGTCACCGCAAAAGTTCACAGGCCAAGATGTTCAGAGCTGGCCCGCCCTTGTCACCACCTTGACAAAGTTCACCGGTCAAAAAACTCTCCTGGGAACCGTCACCGCGCGCCAAGACGCGCCAATTTTGTTTGGGGCGGGTTTGAGGCACATACGGAGCTGAGGAACCACTCACCGATAATTCAGTTTACGTTCCGGACCATACCGGACGGTCTTTTGTGCAGTTGAGCCGCGTTTAATTTCACAAGCGAGAACAAACTGCACAAAACTTGACCACGCTGGCAGAACGGTGGGTTTTTGGGGTGACTACGCGAGGAAATGGCGGCGGACCATGATTGTTACATAGTTAGAGCATCAAATGATTTTATTTTTTGAGCCTTCATCCCCCGACAATGGACTCTACCACCTCTCCCAAAAAAAAACAATGTGGGCAACGACACCTGCTTACATAAAGAAACTAGCTTCCGAATTCTTCGCCATCCCGCAGGAACTCGGATAACGAGGTAGAGCCCGTTGAGATGACCCAAACACACATAGGGTCTAAATCTTGTGATTTTTGTGTTTTTAAGCCCTTAAACAAGGCTTATAAGCAACCAGTTGTTTCCGGCGGAAACGGTTCGCATTTCGACCGTAGCCCAGGAACCTTGCTAGGTGATACATAAGAGAGTCAAAGTGAGCTCCGAACTGTTGACTGTAAACTACTATGCTGGGCAACCGCTAGTTGAACTACCAAGGAGAAAGGCCACCCCAGCTAGCCAAAGGAAGGATGATATCTATTAAGAGTACCAAGGACCGCATGTCGAATGGGTCACAAGGCAACCAAGAGGGTCGGTTGAGCCTTAGGAACGAGTAGAAGGCATTAAGAGACAGCGCAAGGCCAAAACCTAGTTTCCGGCGGAAACCTGTTTTCCGGCAAAAACCTTCGAAAGACCAAGGTCGTAGAAGCTGTCTGTTATCAGGGTTCTAGGATGCCAATAGTGGTTTCCAAGACACTGTGAGCGAGCAGAAGGTGCGAAAGGACGAACAAAGTCCGGTACACGTTTCCGGCGGAAAACCAGTTTTCCGGCGCAAACCTTCAGACAGGCTAAATATGTCATATAAAGAGTGTGCGCACTCGGGATCGAACACTAGACTATTGCCAAAGGAGGAGATTGCTCGCGAGAGCGATCGCGCAAGTAGGCGGATCAATCTCATCAACGGCTTGCCTAGTCGGGAATGTAGTGGTTCGAACGGCCGAGGAGACGCGTCCTTGCGGGCCCAGAACACTCACATGACCTCAAGGCAATTGCTGAATAACTGAAAGGGCTGGATTAGCAACCAGGCCGGTGCAATATGTGTGCACGGCTTTCCGGCGGAAATGCAAATATACCCAAAACGGCCAGGAAAGTCATTCAAGCTGACTTCCTCAATCGGCCATCAACTACAAATGGACCCGGCAGACGTTTCCGTGGCTGCCGCATGAACAATGATTGCATATTTTACTCATATCTGTTTACTGTACCTATATTCTCGAAGTAGTATAAAAACCCATGTAAAAAGCGTGGTTCAAACAGTTCATTCCCCCCTCCTGTATACTGGATAGCCCCGACCGAGAGGTCCGCGCTGGTCCTGAAGGGAGAAGAGTGTTCTCAGGTCGGCTCCACGGAGATTTGTGTTCATTACATCTCTGATTAGTGTCGTTCTATAAATTCGGACTCAGTCGGCTGGATAAACCCTTTGTGTGAATCTAAGCTTCCTAAGTTCGACGTTGTTCGCTCGCAATTGACGTTCACGTATAAATTAAGAAACGTCCTGTGCTAAACACGCAGTCCTCTGTTGGATCTAAAGGCAGACCCCAGCAGTGTTCTGAAGAGTTGGAACTTTGTACCTTGCAACACTACTCCTTGCTATCTGCGGCAATCCGTGGGAGGGGCCATTTCTTGGACAAACTATATCTCGCAAACCTGCCCCTGAGGAGCCTACGCGCCACCCTTAGGTTAACCCTTATTTAACTATAAGGTTCCCCCCTTGATAGAACACGGTTCACCCCCTGGTTCACGTTGGCATTTGCACGGACTAGCATTTACTGCTGTTGCGTCGCATTCAGGACAAGCTTTGTCTCTGAAGTCTTCTTCAAACTATACAAAACCCCACAAAAGATTCACATTGAAAGTCCAATCTTAGTCGCATACTACGACGTAGACCCGAATTCAATAGGAACATTTTGGAGCGATAACCTAGTGTTGTTGTGTGTGTGTTGTGTTGAGTGGTTTAGTGTTGAGTCTCTTTGGTGAGCTCTCCATTGCCCTAGCATTCGCCCCATCCCATTGCCAAGCATCTCACCGTGTCTGGGGCGTGGCCGGCGTGTAAAAACGGCGGCGCGGCGTTACGGAGGGCCCTCCTGGGAGGAGCACTAGTCTTTTTTTGCTTGTTTTTTACCGTTTTTTTGTCAAACTGTATGTAGCTCAAAAATTGTTTTTACGCTGTCTACGGGGTTCGAAATTAAGAAGTTCATCGACCGACCGTCACCGTCACCTATGCCAAATTAGTTCAGTTCATGGGTGCCCGTCACCCGTCACCTGAACAGTTGGTCGTAATAGTACAGTACCCGTTGACATCTTCGATTTCAAAAGTTAGCAAGGGTGCTGGATGAAGCAATGAAGGTTTGAATATACTTACTTCTTTCTTATTCTAGGTTCTTGTTTGGTTACCACTCTCGGCCGTCACCGCGGTGTTGTCGCATCCGCATCTGCGGCTATGACTCTATACGCCGCCAGCCTGCCGCGCGACGTATAACGCGACAATATTGTTCCCCGCCCTCGCTCACACTCCCCTAGTCAACAAATTATTTCCTTGTGTTGCCGGAGAATTTACACATTCAGGCCGTTTACGGTATGTGCAAATTTACCTCTTCCTTCTTACTCACACCTCACTTACAGTGCACCAACGGGATAAGGGGAAAGAGAAGATCCAGACAAGGGAAACGGGCTGAGAGGAGTGGATGAGGGCACACACAGGACCCGCTCAAGGTGTGTCCACTCCCTTTTCATTCCTCTCCGACTCCCTACTTACCAACCACTTCCCACTACATCCTGGTGTCGCGTGCACCATTTCGTGAGTATGTGGGGAACACTGTCAGCGAGAGTTTCCGCAAGAGAGTTGGGGAAAGGTGCGTATTTCCACAACTAATCAATTCTCGGTTACACCACTTATTTCTAGCATGATCCCCGCACCCACCGTCAATATTGAAACACACGCAGCACTTGCACATGACGCGATACCCACATGCGTTGTGTGCTGGAGTCCGGATGCACACAGCCTGACGGCGCGCCTCGCGGTCATGATGCATCCGTGGGTAAGCTGCATACGTGCTGTGAATGCGAATCCGTACCTCGTACCGCGTATGCAGCAACCCAAGGAAGTATCTGCATGTGCACTGCGCAATCTGCATGAATATTTCGTGCTGTGCACCATATTCAGGTAGTTGCAAGATATACACACACCCCGCTCGCCTGCCACGCGTTTACGCAAGTCGCAAAGATCCTGCGGGTCCAATTAGACTTCTTATAACTCATTTGGGACTGTTTCAAGTGTCGTATTGTGCCTCGACTAAAAATTCAATATAGGTACATATCAATCATAATTTTACCGCCTCTGCTCTCGATCCCGCGCTGCTATCTTTGCAAGAACCATTGCCTCCGTCCATCGGACCCTCTCATTCGGAGCTAGTGCAGGATGCCCACACGTGCAATGCTTGTGCCCGCCCTTCCCCAAACAACCTTCCCTTTTGGGACACAAATTCTTGACGCATAGAGCGCAGCGCCGCGACTGGGTTTCTGACGTCGTTGAGTGAGTTGGTGCCGATACACCTGGGAGTAAAGTCTGCTGTGTCACAGGTTGAGCAATTGGTGTGGGCCGAGGCATGGTTGACGGAGCAGGCCAGGGAACAGTGTCAGTGCAGGTGGTTGCACGTTGACTGGGACATTCGGAACTGGGTCTAACATGGAACCGTTATTGTCGAGGAATACTGAATCACTGTCATTTGGCTGGGCTGGCTTCTCAGCCATCGGGTTAAAGGACCTGGGGTCGATTGTGCCTCCTATGTAGGGATATATTCAGGTGCAGATGAATTTAGGACAGAAAGACAAACCTGGGGAATCCAACTCGCCATCGGGCAATGAATTTGGGGGGAGAGCGGTGATTTGTGAGTCTGTCGCAGTGAGAATGTCGAGGAGCGGTTTGCGAGCTAAAAAATTGCCACCCTCCGAAAGCGTAGCACGCTCTGACTTCCAGAGGATAGTGTTTTTGTGGTGTGCCTCAAGGTGCTGGGGAAGCTTGTAATACAGGCGCTGATTTGAGTCTGTGAGAGTGCAGGACTGGGCGTAGACGAGCTTATTCCAGTGTTTTGTAAATTCGTCCCAGTCGATGGCCTTCCACGCCTCGTGTGCGACAACCACATTCTTCTTGCGGAAGTCATCTTTCAAGATTTCAATCTTGAATGTGATGAACTCCTGGTGTGTATGCACCGGGAGTACGGGGAAAAGTACTCGCTGGCGAAGCTGTAGATACCGATATTGGTTGGTTGGCTTTGTAGAAAGGCGGGTTAGGGTGTGGACTGGAGTATCACGGTGGTGAGGGACACCGGAGATGTGCGGTCGCGGAAGAGTTGTAATGTTGAACTTCTCAGCGAGGGATTTTGATATGGGGAGGATTCCGAGGTTCTCAGATGTTGAAATGCGAGTGGAGAGCACACGGGGAAGGGGGAAAGATGGTTTTGAACCAACGGCAATGGCAAGTTCAACTATCTCATCCCTGATCCAGATATCGAAGTGGCCGCAATATATCTTTCCTGTGCGATTATGGTATCCAACCTGCACACTTCAATTAAATGACAGCGCAAGCGGAGTAAATAGAAATACACACCCTAATATTCCGGCGAAGGATACAATTGATTAAAATACACTCGGCGAGCTCGGGCGATGCTCGCAAGGAACCAAATATCCGACGGACGACCATATGGAATCCACCCTCGAGAGAATTAGTCCCTCGGACAGTGCGGTAAATGTTGAGGCCATCACGGTCCTTTCCCATGAGGTAGTAGAGCGGAATGCCAGGAGGATCGGAGAGATAGCCATCTCGTGCAGTTTTTAGGAGGCGTTGGACCATGTCCTTCGCATCGTCGGAAAAGAATGGTCCACCTTCCTTCTTTGTTGAGCATCGGATGTTTTCGTATGCCTTGAATAAAGCCTCTAGCCGAGGCACCAAGACAGATGGTGGGGGAATAGTGCGTCGGATCCGCTTATTCAGCGCCTTGGATTTTGCACGTTTGATGTACTCCCAGCTAACACCATTCCGTTCCAGGATCTTGCGAACCGCACGTTCATCAGTTTGGTCACGCACAAAGATGGCCTCGGAGAAATCATGCGCAAAGGCTTTGAAAGCAGAGTGCTTCCTGGACAGCAGCCGTAGGAGTCGATCCATGTAATGAAAAGCATCATCTCAAACACGCGTGGGAAGTTTTGGTGACTGCTGTATGAGTGTGAAGGTACGCTCGATGCCTTGCATGAGATCGGCAGCAGATGTATTCTTTGTACATAGAGGTAAGTCCTGGTTTTTGAACGTGTTGTAAAGATACTCCTCATCAACATCTGGCATGTCATCTAAATCCTGAACAATTTCAGTGGTCAGAAAGGCATCAAACACAGCAAGTTAGTGAAGTACCTGATCAGGGTAGGAGTCTTCATTGAACTCGAATGTCCCGTCATCTGAATCGTCGTCTGAATCATTGCTGAATTCTTCTGCTGTGTTTTCCGTCCAATGCTCAAACTCAAGTTCTGGCGGAGATGGAATAAATGCGGGGATGTTCCCCAAGATGCTTGGCGGTACTGGGGCTCCAAAGGCACGAGAAATAAGGTCAGGTGAGACCGGAGGTTTGTTGCCGCGCGTTAGGAGCTGGGATGTGCTAACAACAGCCTTGGCCCCATGCATGAAAATCCACTCGATAGTTTGGCTATGCAATCGGTGAATAGCACCAGGGACAAGAACCTGAAACTTTTATTAACATGTTTGATTTTTCTCAATAATGTAAAACTAGCAAACCTTGGAAATCAAGATGACCGAACGCGAGGGGGTGACATTAATCTTCTTTTCCCTCCCATTATCGTCCATAACCGCGTTCAGATAGCCAGGATGCTCCACAATAGAGCCTTCTGCCACCGGCTTGCAAGCCTGGACTAAAGTGACAAGTTGACCGGCGGTAGTGGCTTGAGTGGGTTGCAACGGCAGTCCAAGATCGTTGAGCTGATCAAGAGTTGTGTATATACGCCACTGGCAGTCAATTTCGTGGAATAATATGTCGTCCCGTGAAGCAGGGCTGAGATCCCAGGGGTAGGAAACATGGTAAGGAAGTGAAAAAGACTGTCGAAGGACGACACCGGCAAGTGCGTGAAGTGAGAGTGATGGGTCGCTCACGACACCTTTCAACTTGGCATATATACCCAGATCGAGAATGGGAGGATTTTTGGCCTTTGCAAGCTGCAAGATTTCGGGTAAAGAAAATTGATCTGCTATAGTTTGCAGGCTCGCGCGAACTGAATGACCAATTTTGATGATTTGTGGGTTTGTGAGGATGGCACGTAATGAGGGCAAAACATTGCTGTGCGAGGTCAAGTCCTTCACCTAGGTTGGAGCTTAGTATTGCTGGTTCAATTAAAGCTTAAAACTGTACCTTGAATATAACCATCTTATTCCGCGTCCGGAGTTGGATAATTTCCAAACGAGGTTTCTTGTCCGCACATTGAGAGGTCTTCACGGCAAGCACGACTAATGAAAGACGAGAATTGGGTGTGATGAGATCTTGAAGGAGATCATGTGCAGCATCATCAAATAGCCATCGAGTCGGAAAGAGACATAGTCGAAATATCCGAGGTGCACTCAAAGCGAGGTAGATCTGTCCAATCTGTCACTGGTTCAACGTCCCGGGTGAGTGATGGATTCATCATCTCGTGAAAAGGCCGTTCCACTGCATTCTACAAATCAGAAAATTGGGAATGTAAAAACAACAGAGAACTAACATTGGGGTGAGTCCGTGTAAAAAACTTGAGTAGGTGGGTGATTTGCATTTTTTAGACCATCACGAATGCCCCCGAACATGTCATCCACAAAGTCCAGAGGCTTGGTCTGTGTCAAAGAGTGTGCACGGATCTTCCCGACGATAAAGGCTGCATTAAAAATTGGTGTGCCCTTCAGGTCGCCCAGGTACTTTATAACCTTTCAAAGACATAAGTAATGGTTTCACAGACATGGAATGAGCGCACTAACGTGAAATGTATGGTCTCCCATACCAATGGTACATGATCGAGATGCGGTATCGCGCTCGATGTAAATACGATGTGCAGAGACATAATCTGTGAACATGGCCTTGAAGTATGGAGTGGACGGTGGGGATCCAGCATAACCGTTTCGATCATTGAATGCCGAGAATGGGGGGACTTCTCTTTGGCCGTAGAATTCAGCCGCTGCAAGGTACATGAGCTCTCCATCTGCATGCGATTGATGTTGGTGTTTCGGCCTCAGGATCGCCCCCGCCACCATCTGGCACATCAACATCAACAAGGCTTTCGTCAATCTCGGCATCACCTGAAGCAATGTCCGCATGCTCGTTGTTCTCGGTAATATATGTGAGCACTTCATTGAGGCGAGCAAAATCGTCTGCGGACATGTCTTGAGACCGTGGACCTGTTGCTATACATCATATGAATTACTGCATTTGAACAAAATAAAATAAATAACATACATGGGACTTCTCCCCGGGGTCTTACATTGCCAGACCAAAATGACGGGTTTGCTACCAGCTGAGCACGGATTGGGTCAGCGAGAGGAACAGGACGGTGGGTGTTGAAGGATCGAAAGATTGGTGCAATAGGGGCTCTAGAGCTAGCAGACTGCACTTGAGATGCAGGACGTCGTGGTGGTGGTGGACTTCTGCGCATCGAGGAAGACGAGGCCGTGCCAAGCATGTGGCTTTTTACGGCTTTGGGTTTGCGGCCAGAGCCTTTGCGGGCACCACCATGAGTTCCATTGGTTTTTCTCACAGTGGAACTAGTCAGACTCGGGCTGTTGTTGTCGGGATTCATGGCGGTGTGCGCGCAGAAAGGCGGGATGTGCTAAGTGCGGACTCCTGTTTCTGAGTGTTTGTTAAATTAAATGTTTCAGACGGCGGCTAACTATTGTTATCACTCGGACATCACGCGGATCATGATTCATTAATCACATGGATGGCGGATGTACATCCGCCTCCCCAGCTGTCATTAATGAGCCACAACAAATTTATCAAAAGTCTGATGACGTCGCATGGCAGTTCCATGGAACCTGTCAGATGGATGTCAGTGCCACACGTTGTCGCCGCGTTCCTTCACCTTGCCCTCTTCCACGACCACGTCCAACCACCCTGACCCAAACCAGTGAAAGTCCAACTTCCTGGGCGACGATCAACAGCGCAGAGACACTCCAGGAGCCTCTCCGCAGCCGTATCGAAGCACAATCCCAGCGGCATCTAACGTGAGAGGACTCCCCGTACCTCGCGCAGTTATGAGTAGCTCTTGTTGTTCATAGTATTTCGGCTACGACTGATTACTTTGACCAAGCCTCAAACCCTGTACCCAAAAACGTCAATAAGGGGCAAAATTCTTCGAAAGGAGGTAATGTCGAGACTGGTGTGTCTGGGTGTATCACATACCTACAGCCATTCATGAATCAAACCAGATGAATCAGAGTCTGGATCGGATCATATGCAGTCGATGCCGAGTGAGTACCTCGAGATGTTCAGGTCATATTGACTTGCCTGCCTAACTTGAGACCCTATTTTAGCCTTGCTGAATACACGGTATTTTGAGCTCCTAGCCCCGATTTCAATCCAATGAGTCTTTCACTCGCAGGCAACAGCCCATGGTCGGAACAATGAACATCAATAACTTGAACGGTACGGGAAAATCAGCTTAGGCACTTGCATAAGTACTGAATTTGCATAGGAGGTTACGGGGGTGCCGGGGGGTCTAGTGAATACCGTGGTGGCAAGGGGGGGGTCGGCCAGGGCAACATTTTAAATGCCAACGAGATACATGTCTACGGATCCTCTAGTGCCGTACGGTGATATGTTTTCACACTTGTTCAACCACTGAAAGCCTGCTTATAGACAGATTTACTGCCCTGGTTTGCTCCCAAAGCACTATTTAATGCGGACACAGCTGCCAGAGGGGCAGCAAGGGGGCCTTGCACCAAAGACACTCGTCAAGAACTATTATCCCGCCTGAAACAGTGGGCATGTGACACCTCTGACAGCTTGCCCATCTTCTGGCTGAGCGGCATGGCTGGCACCGGCAAATCAACTGTTGCCTACACCCTCTGCGAGCACTGGCGCAGAAACAACTGTCTTGGTGCATCATTCTTCTGTTCTCGAAATGACGAGAAGGCTCGGTCCCGGTCTTGCATCATTCCAACTCTTGTCCACCAACTCCTCTATAGCCACAAGCCTTTTGCCCATTCACTCCGTGACGTCCCTATCAATGTTGTCGGTCCAGCATCAGCCCGACATGTTGAGGAGCTTCTGGTCAAGCCTTGGTTGCAGAGCATGGATTCACAGTCCTCTATCTTGGAACAACCACCTTTGGTGGTAGTCATTGATGCACTTGATGAAATTGAGGGTCACCATGATGGTCCTCAATTAATCAAAAAGCTCATTCAGGCAGTTTCCGCATTCAATCCGAGGCTTCGTGGGCTCAAATTCTTTGTCACTAGTCGTCCTCACCCTGACATCAAGAAAGAATGCAGCTCCATTGACCAACAGGCGGTATATCAGATGGAAGAAATTACTACAGAGAAGGCATTTGAGGATGTTGGTCGCTTTGTCAGTGCCCAGCTCCCTGATCTGCATCCTAATTGGCAAAAAACCATTGTCACCAACTCATCAGGGCTATTTATCTATGCTGCAACTATTGTGCGCTACCTCTGCACTCACAGCCCCCCCTTGTCCAGAAAGCAGCAACAGAACCGTCTTGATAAACTGTGGAAATCTGGAGTCAACACAAGGGTGCCAGACAGCAAACATGGGATTGACTCATTGTATGACACCATCACTCAAGTACTCCACAATAATTCACCAGAGGTGGAGATATCCAGACGGGTGCTCTACGCTGTTGTGACTACTCGCCGACCTCTGACAGTCTCTGACCTTGCTCCACTTGTTGTTGATGCAGGTGAAGAAGCAGATGAAGAGGCTGTCCGCAACAGTGTGGACTTCTTGTTCCATGCTGTTCTGTATATCTCCCCACGGGACAAATGCATCTACACATTTCACAAATCCTTTGCTGACTACATTGTTGACCCAGTTCGCTGTCCTGGATGGGCAAATACAGCTGTATCTTACTTTCGGACCCGGACACAAGACTGCATTGAAATCATGAACAAGTACTTGCATTTCAACATGTGCAACCTGGAATCATCTTTTCTTCTTGATAAGGAGGTCAAGGACTTACCAGACCGAGTAGAGACCACCATCGGACCTGAGCTCCGGTATGCTTGTCAGCATTGGGCCACACAACTAGCATCAGTAAAACAGGATTCCAGGAAGGAAGTACAGCAGCTTTCAGCATCACTGCTTGGGTTCTACAGGTTGAAGGTACTCTTCTGGATGGAAACAATGAACTTGCTCAAGCTGGACTGTCAATTTGCAACAAACCTGGCTCGCATATGGGTCTTGCAGGTATGCACATACAACATTAGTTCAGTCCTATGGTTTACATTGAAGTAGGTCCCAAATGAAGAAGAGCTCAAAAATTACACAGCTGCTGTCCAGATACTTTGGGCTTCATTCAGCCGGGGCCAGTGTAAGGAATCCACACCACATCTGTATATCAGTAGTCTTGCAACAGACTTTGCCTTGACCTCTGGTGTGACTTTAACAAAATGGCGGCAACACTTCCCGGGGATACCCTCCATCAAATGCAAGGGCATATTCCTGTACAGGATGTTGATGAGAATTGAGGGCCACAGTGGCAGGGTGACCTCCGTGGTGTTCTCACCTGGCGGTGCACACATTGTATCTGGCTCCAGTGACAAGACTGTCCGGATTTGGGATGCAACAACGGGTGCCGAGGTGATCAGGATGGAGGGCCACAGCGATGTGGTGAACTGTGTGGCATTCTCGCCCGACGGTGTGCACATTGTATCTGGCTCTGACGACAAGACCGTTCGGGTTTGGGATGCAACAACAGGTGCTGAGGTGACCAGAATGGAGGGCCACAGCTGGTGGGTGACCTCCGTGGTGTTCTCACCTGATAGTGCACACATTGTGTCTGGCTCCTATGACAAGACTGTCCGGATTTGGGATGCAACAACGGGTGCCGAGGTGACCAGGATGGAGGGCCACCGCGATGTGGTGAACTGTGTGGCATTCTCGCCCGACGGTGTGCACATTGTGTCTGGCTCCAGCGACAAGACTGTCCGGATTTGGGATACAATAACCGGTGCCGAGGTGACCGGGATGAAGGGCCACAATGGGGGGGTGACCTCTGTGGTGTTCTCACCTGACGGTGCGCACATTGTGTCTGCCTCCGGCGACAAGACTGTCCGGATTTGGGATGTGACAATGTGTGCTGAGGTCACAAGGATGGAGGGCCACAACCAATTGGTGACCTCTGTGGCGTTCTCGCCCAATGGTGCACACATTGTGTCTGGCTCACAAGACCAGACCATCCGGATTTGGGACACAACAACGGGTGCTGAGGTGACCAGGATGGAGGGCCCCAACCAGTTGGTGAGCTCTGTGGCATTCTCGCCTGATGGTGTGCACATTGTGTCTGGCTCCAGCGACAAGACCATCCAGATTTGGGATGCAACACCGGGTGCTGAGGTGATCAGGATGGAGGGCCACAGTGGCTGGGTGACATCCGTGGCATTTTCGCCTGACGGTGCACACATTGCGTCTGGTTCCAGTGATGAGACTTTCCGGATTTGGGATGCGACAACAGGTGCTGAGGTAACCAGGATGGAGGGCCACACCCAATTGGTGAGCTCCATGGCGTTCTCGCACAACAGTGCACACATTGTGTCTGGCTCACAAGACAGCACTGTCCGAACTTGGGACGCAAAAACAGGTGCTGAGGTGACCAAGATAGAGGGCCACAGGTACTGGGTGACCTCTGTGGTGTTCTCGCCCGACAGTGTGCACATTGTGTCTGGCTCTAGTGACACAACTGTCCGGATTTGGGATGCAACAACCGGTGCGGAGGTGACCAGGATGGAGGGCCACAGTGACTGGGTGACCTCTGTGGCATCCTCGCCCGATGGTGCACACATTGCATCTGGCTCTGGCGACAAGACTGTCCGGATTTGGGATGCAACAACAGGTGCTGAGGTGACCACGATGGAGGGCCACAACCAATTGGTGACCTCCGTGGCATTCTCACCCGATGGTGTGCACATCGCGTCTGGCTCCGGCGACAAGACTGTCCGGATTTGGGACGTGACAATGGGTGCTGAGGTGACCAGGATGGAGGGCCACAGTGACTGGGTGACCTCCGTGGCATTCTCACCCAATGGTGCACACATTGTGTCTGGCTCCAGCGACAAGACTGTCCGGATTTGGGACGCGACAACGGGTGCCGAGGTGACCAGGATGGAGGGCCCCAACCAATTAGTGACCTCCGTGGCATTCTCGCCCGACGGTGCACACATTGTGTCTGGCTCCGGTGACGAGACTGTTCGGATTTGGGACACGACAACAGATGCTGAGGTCACTAGGATGGAAGGCCACAGCTCTGTGGCATTCTCGCCCGATGGTGTGCACCTTGCATCTGGCTCTGGCAACAAGACTGTCCAGATTTGGGACATGGCAACAGGTGCTGAAGTGACCAGGATGGAGGGCAATAACAGATTGGTGACCTCCGTGGTGTTCTTGCCTGATGGTGCGCACATTGTATCTGGCTCCGGCGACAAAACAGTCCGGATTTGGGACACGATAACAGGTGCTGAGGTCATCAAAATGGAGGATGGCTGGGTGATGCAACGTGGCGAACCCAAAATCCGCTTCTTTTGGTACCCCCCTGAGCTCCACAATACCCTTTTCTTCCCCCCTTGCCTTTATCTCATCTCTAACAAGGCTCAGACCCGTCTGGAACTTCATGCTCATACTCTAGGCACTAACTGGCAGCAGATTTATCAGTCCTCTCTCACCTCCGCTCTGGAATGCTAGCTTTGGTACATATTTTTCTCTTATGCACCATTCTTCACTCACGAGTCGGTCAGATTGTTATTTACATGGTATCATCCACTACGTTGTTCAACTTCCCAATGATGAGCATTCTGTTGCAACCTGGATACTTACGGCCCATCTCGGGCACTGAAATTATTTAGTTTGTATTTTCACGGTTTCAGTGCTGATGTTTGAATGGAAGTTGGTTCAATAAGCTTGGATTTCAGTTCGGTTTTTATTTCATTGTACTGGGTATCAACGGGGACAAACAAGAAAAAAAACTTGAAAGAGGAAAGAGCAAGGCAGTATGCTGGCCCCTTTGTAAAATAAATGAATTATATCTCGAATGTGTCAAAGTGTGCAAAAGTTGGTGAAACCGAAGATATATCAAGAACCTGCTCATGTTTGCAAATCTTGAGGTCAAGATACCGTAGAACCAGAAGTTGGAGAAAAATATTTTTTGACGGCATGTTCAAATATATCTCGAATCTGAATCAGTTATATCTCGAAGGTCAGCTCAGTTATATCTCGACGGAGATTGACTCACGTATATTTTCGAGGTGTTCCCTTGGCATCGTAGGGCACAACGAGCAGGCCCGGCTGCTCACTGTCCGACGCACTGAGCGGGGCGAGTGCGCCTATGGCGGTGTCGCGTCAGTCGTGGTTCAACCGTCGGATCATCGCACCGATGTTTGGCAGTGCTTGGCGGGAGCCTCCGGACCGATTCAGCCGAGACTTTTTATCTCTCACTTCTCGCGGGCGCCGTCCAATCTGTTGTTGTTCCTACCGTTACTCCCTCCATCGAGGCGCACGTCAAACCCCCGACCGGCAGCACCGCGAAACCGCTATCATGAACTTCGGCTCCATCCATCCTCGAAGGCCCTGATGCCGTCGTCCTCACTCCCCTCGCACGAATGGAGCAGCTATTAAATATGCAGGTACGTTCGGGGTTGGTTTATTGCCTCTTTTTCGTATCCTCACTGGTCATTTCAGAACCAGATACTCGGCGTCGACGGCCATAATAATTGGAATGAGCGCTGCAGGCCAACTTCTGCAGTGTTCTTATGGTGCGTGTCTCCTCCCTTTGTAATTTCTGCCCGCTCACAAAAGCAAACACGCAGACTCCAATCCGGAAACTCAACTAGGGCATTCAGTCGCCGTTGGTGGACCGCATCATAATGCTGGTTCTCCAGCTCATTTAATCGGTGAGTAAGACCTCCACCGTTCTCGAGGACGCGTTCCTGACCAGCCATCCAGGATTTCTCCCTTCAAAGCCCCCCTGAAACCCGCTACCATCATCAAGGTCATTTTTCTGTGCACGAGCCTACGTCGCAGACGTATATTGGAAGGAGTCTGTGCAGGTCCTTGGCAGGACTGGATCCCGAAGAGGTGCCACCCGGCTCCACGTCGAGTCATGGACGACACCAGCCGCACAATCATCCAGAACGTGAAGGCCTCGTTTATGAAAAAAGACATCCTCTGCTGGAGAGCGTGAGGCACCGTGCGTCTCCTACATTGTCTTTGCTCGTATTCACGTCTCATTCTCTCTAGTTGGCTTCTTCAAGTCCTCGTCGGCGCTCCTCCCCCATCCGTGCCCGTGTAGGCATGGCCACTGTAGCGTTGCCGCGGTCTGCTTTGCCCCGCACACCCCCTCTGCACTCACACAGACCGCTTACCACCCACACCCACACACCTCCACGCACATTACCGCCGCGCCATTACGCCGGCTCTGCACCACGGACCCGTCAACTACGTGTCTAACTACACTGTCTTACCCCCTGCCCTCGTTCCGCTTCCCCGCTTCCGCGATTTACCTGTGGTAGACCACTACGCGGGCCCCGAGTCCTCCGTGCGCAGCGTGTACCTTGCCGTGTGCGTCGAGTGCCACGCACACAGCTGCCGCGCCCGCCCGCGATTCATGTATGCAGCCAGCAAGTTTGTTATTGCGCGCGCCCGATTCCCATCCACCAACGGCGCACGGTACTCGCTCCACGTCGAAATCGACGCCGGCAGAAGGTGCGGCGGAGATGTGCGTGGAGAAGGTGTGTGAGTGCGGGCGGTAGGGGATCTGTGTGAGTGCAGAGGAGGGTGTGCTGGGCGAAGCAGGCCGCTGAAATGGGCAAGATGCGCTGACAGTGAATTGAGGCTAGCTAAGCTAAAGTATGGGCTAGCTTGAACGCTAACACACCACACCTAAAACCTAACACACCACACCAATCCCCTTATGATTATAACACTAAGACTAGCGCGTCTTCCTAGTGAGTTCGGGTCCCGAGTCGTAGTATGCGACTGCTGGTTTGATTCCCTAGTGCACTAGCGATGATTTATGGCCTCAACTACCCCAACAAACACTTCAATCTCTGAGCTAGCTCAACCGTTTGACCGAAACAAGTCTTTCCAAGGGATTGGAATGAACGGGTTGGGGTAAAAAGGGTTTTTACTAAGCGGACGTAGATTGCCACGTCGTCCTAGGCGAGGTGATAAAGCGTCTTCTGAAAACTTCCAGTTACGGACTATGCTGCGCCAGCTATTCTCTCCTCTATGACGATCCCAGATCAACAGATATTTGGGTGCCGACTTAGAACCTTGAATCTAAGCTCTTTTCCTTAACACTTGGGCTTATACTGGACCTAGAGGGTTCACTCAAGCTTCGTTAATCGGCCAATGAATCGACCAAGGAGTTCTACCAAAGTGCTGTGCTGGTCGTAGTCCGTTTTACGGGAGGCGTTTCCTAGTCACCCAATGCGTAGCCCTTGCGAAGTCCACCACAAAGTCAACGACAACTCTCAAACTTTCTCTTTGTGCGCTCGGTCCCGATTTATACGTGGAGGTCGTTGCCGCTCACAAGCTCCCAACGCGAGTCTTTGCTTATTAGTTCACACAGTTACTCGTGGATCCAACAACACTGATTCGATTTCTATAGACTTTACAAACGAAGAAGATACTTTATCTCCGCTAGCTAGGCCTGAGCACACCCTTATCGTCGTAACGATGAGCGGGGCATGAACTAGTCTTCGGCGGTATTTACATGTCCTTTTTATACTAGTTGAGAGAAAGAGATGAGGTAAAGTGAAATGAGTAAAAACTGGTCCGTGCAGCTCCGCTACGGCGAGCTAGCCGGTGCTATCGTGCGTGCGCTAGGCTTGCCAGACAGTCAGCTAGCTGACCATCTTGGGGGCCTAGGCTGGGTATATTGCCAATTCCGTACAGCTTTTACAGCTCCCGGAACCTCTGTATTTGCAAAACGACTCGGAAAAACCATTCCCGCCATCGTCTGCTCACCAATCCTCTCCCAACCTCCGTCTCTGCACGGACTGAACATCTAGCCGTTCAGCCATCGTGCCATCTCTTCTGCAATACATCTCTTTTGAGTTTGTTTGGTGCAGCTAGCTGCTCTCAAACGTGTCGCGTCGATCACCTGATCTATCACTCGGCATAGTCTCTTGCCGACAGTTTCTCCTAGCCGTCGCTATCGCCAGCTAGTCCGATAAACCCGAAGCTAGCGCCAAGTTATTTATGGAACATGGCCCCTGGCCCGGTGCTATCCCGCTAGCTGCACACTGGCTATTCG
Source organism: Mycena metata (assembly GCA_029378385.1). Taxonomy (NCBI): domain Eukaryota; kingdom Fungi; phylum Basidiomycota; class Agaricomycetes; order Agaricales; family Mycenaceae; genus Mycena; species Mycena metata. The sequence goes on from JARKIB010000696.1 coordinate 37,515, forward strand.
TATGTCTCTCCTCTTACGCTAGCTGGTAACTCTCGTTATCCTGTGCTCTCTGGAAGTCGTCTATTGGCGCGCTAGCCCACACTATGAGGTACTAGACCATAGTAATCCTCCTTAATGCGTATACTCCCCTAGTGTAACGCTTGTTCACGCGCCTAGCACTAAGTTTGTACTACGGTCAGCAGCCGGAGCTCACTCTGACCCTCCTTTGTATCACCAAACAGAGTCCCAATAGGAATATTGCACCTATTAGAAAGCTAGCTTGTTACAACTCGAAGCCTAGTATGCCTTGCATTTAACTAGCGCTAAAAATCGCAAAATGCAGCTAGATGTCGGTACATTGTTGTTGCGCCGTTTCATCTCCTCTTTACTAAATCTCAACCGTCCCCGGTTGTGGTTCGTACGAGTGTACTCTCCAGTCTAGCAGTTGTTGAAATGATATCTTTCAAGCAACGTTCAAATTTTTTCTTGGTCTTTCTTGCATTCCCATGCATAGTGTCTTTCAGACGTGCCCAAATTTTTCGACTTTTATCCAATTTTCACACATTCGAACTTAGCTTCCCTTACTAGGAAGGACCCACGCTAGCGCCCACAATGATGCCTTCTGCTTCCGAGAAGCCTGATTACTGCCTTTTCGGGAAGTGGATCAAATGCATCATTGCTAGCCGCGTATCTTATTTTCAGACATCTCCTATTACATTCCTAGCCCCTTTGCATGTCTTGGTTACGGCTGGCTAGCGTTTCTGAACCTTAATTTGGTCCCAGAAGGCTAGTCCGCAGCCTAAACTCGTGACTTATGCACAGGCACCTGATTTCTGTGGGAAAGGAAGCGGCTATTTCCGGAAATATTATTTCTGGAGAATCTCCGCGGTTCCTCGAGGCTGCGCCTCAGGGCCGCTAGTGCGTGAGTCTCTCTCACGGCTGTGCTTCGCTCGGCTAGCGTCTCACTTATATGTGAGGCGCTAGCTGTGTACGCCCATTTTTTCCCCCTCTTCTCTCTCTCTTCCTACCACCACCATGAAACGCAAAGCGCCCAAGTCGTCGCCTGCGCCCTCTGGCACTGCTCTCTCTCTCTCCGCCGACTCGCCTTCTCTCGTCGACCGTTCGAGTCCCGCTGCGCCATGGTCGTTCCTCTCGTCGTACCAGGCCTTCATCGAAATTATCCAATTCTTCGCCAAGGAGAACATCAAGTACTCTGACTCCACGGTCGCCGTTCCTCTTGTCAACACCCTGCGTCCTCTGCTGGTAAGTCCCTCCGACCATTCTGGTCCTCTTTACTAACGCTAGCGACTTAGGCCGAGTTCTTCAAGCGCTTCCCCGAGGAATGGGCCCTCGACGTCGTCACCTACCTTTCCGCCGTGTCCATTCAAGACCCGCACCCCGCTCTCCTTATCCAAGATCGACCTTGATAGCGAGTCGGAGGAGGAGCCTGTCGTCAAGAAGCCTCGCCTAGACAAGCCCCCTGTTCCAGTACGTCCTCCTTCCAACCATAGCGGACACCCAGTGATAAATTTATTTACTCAGGGTCGCGCTGCGTCGGTGGAGGGTGGCGCTGCCGCTGTCTCCACCCCTCCGGTACGTACTAGCTACATCTTTTCTTTTTGGATTTATGCTAACATCTTTTGCTAGCAACCCGCTGCCGGTCCCTCCACGACTACTCCGTGCGTCCTCCGCAGCACCGCCGCCGAGACGCCCACCAAACCATCGACGACCGACAAGTCGATCATCAAGGTCAAGGCACCACCGAAGCCCGAGCCGAAGCCCGCCAAGGTGGAGACGAAGCCTGAGGTGAAACTGCCCAAGGTCGAGTCGAAACCCGAGGTGAAGCCGTCGAAGCCACCGCCGCCTACTGTGTCCACCGCCAAGGTCAAGGGGAAGGAGAAGGACCCCGAGCCCTACCTTACGGCGGAGCAGAAGGCGTACGCCGACAAGCACCCCACCCCCAGCACTCGCGAGGAGTTGCTCACCGAC